>MU378385.1:0-33663 GCA_022495175.1 Hypoxylon argillaceum | reverse complement strand
TATTTTTAATATTTAATATAATTTTTTTTTATTAATTTAATATATTTTTAATATTATTTTTAAATAATTTTTATAATAATATAATATTAATTATTAATTAATTTTTTTATAATATATTAAATTTAATAATATAATTATATAATAATTTTTATTAAAAATATAAAATGATTAAAATTTATAATATAATTAATATTTTTAAAACTTTTTAAATAATTATATAAAAAATAATTATATTATTAAATTTATAAATTATTATATATAATTTATAAAGTAATATATTTTTAATTATTTATTTATATTTAATTAAATTTTAATAAATGATATTATTAAAATTTTTAAATATAAAATTAATATAATTAAAACTTTAATTAATAGTATTATATTTTTATTATTTATAAATAAATTTTTTATAAAAAAAAATATATATTATATATAAATTTTAAAATATAAATATTTATTTTTATTATAATTATTAATTTAATATAATTATATTAATTTTTAAATTATTAATAATTAAAATAATAATAAATAAATTATATAAAATTTTTAATTAATAAATATTATATATATATATATTTTAAATATATTAAAAAATATATTATTATATAAAATTTTTATATTAAAATTAATTTTAAATAATTATATTATTTAATTTTTATAAATTAAAATAATAAATTAATTTATAATTATAATATAAATATTATTAAATTTAATTTTAAATTTTATTATATAAAATTAAAATTTTTTTAATTATAAATTTTAAAATTATAAATTTAATAATATTATTTTTTTATAATTTAATTATATTAAATTTTTAAAAATTTTATTTATAATTAATAAATTAATATTATATATAAAAATAATTATTTTAATTTTTTAAAAATATTTATTTTTAAATTTAATAAATAAATATATATAAATTTTTTATATAAATTTATTAATTAATAATATATATATTTATATAGTTAGGGTTAAAGTTATTAAGCGTTATTTCTTATTTGATTTTATTAGGCGCGAAGTTGCGCCGAAGTAGCGCAGACCTTTTAAGCCACTGTATTTTTGTAGCTAAAAAGTAAGTGCAAGCAACTAAAAAAAATAGCAGCATAATAAAGCAAAAGTTAAAATAAAATTTGCTAAAAAAGTTAAAATAAAATTACTAAGTAGTAGCAAAATTAGCTTAAAAAAATTAAAATAAAATTATTAAATAATAGCAAAATTAGCTTAAAAAATTAAAATAAAATTATTAAATAGTAGTAAAATTAATCTAAAAAGTTAAAATGAAGTTTTTAAATAGTTATAAAAATAGCTATACAGTTTAATATTAATACTGCTTTTAATTTTTTTATTAATTGTTAATAAAATAAAAAACGTTTATTATTTTATTTAGTTAAATTTACTTATTAATTTATTTATTATTTTAAACTATTTAATTAATTATAATTAAATATATAATTAGTTTAAATAGTTATATTAATTTTTATATAAATATTTAAAATTTTAAACAATTATATTAGCTATTGTTTTTTTTTTAATCGTTAAACTTAATTAACTATATATTTATATACTATTTTTAATAAAACAAATAGCAAAACTTTATTTTTAAAATTTATATATTTAAAAACATTATTGTTGTTTGTTTTTTTTTACAAATAGTTTTTTAAGTTTATATATTTAAAAACATAATTGTTATTTGTTTTTTTTTACAAATAATACAATTTAACTATTGCATTATATATTTAATATGCTGCTATTTTATTACTATTAAAACTAGTTACAGCTATTTATAAACAGTTATATTTAGTTATAACTAAATACTATTATATTATTATTTACTATTAGCTATAGCAATTTATAATCAGCTATAATTATTTGCAACTAACTATTATTATATAACTATTTGCTACTTATATTATTTTAAATTTTTTATACTAGTTTAAAAAAACTGTATTTTTAAAATTTATATATTTAAAAACGTCATTGTTGTTGTTAAATTTAAGCTTTATACTTTAAAATTAATATAAAAGTTTAAAAATTAATTATAAAATGTTTATTTATATATTTACTTAGTTATATAAATAATAACTTAAAATAATTAATGTAATAATTAAAATTAGCTATATAAAAAAAATCTATTAATTAAATGTTTTATATATATATTTAACTAATATAACAACATTATTAAAACTTTATATTAACTATTGAAAAAATTATTTGCAAATATATTAAATGTAACAGTTGTTAATTCTTTTTTATAAATAGTTTTTTAAGTTTATACATTTAAAAATATAATTGTTGTTTGATTTTTTTTACAAATAGTTTTTTAAATTTATATATTTAAAAATATAATTGTTATTTGTTTTTTTTTACAAATAATACAATTTAATTATTACATTATATATTTAACATATTGCTATTTTATAGCTATTGCAACTAGCTGCAGCTACTTGTAAACAGCTATATATAGCTGCAATTAAATACTATTGTACTATTATTTATTATTAGCTATAGCAATTTGTTATTAGCTATAATTATTTGCAACTAGCTGTTATTACTTAGTTATTTGCTACTTATATTGTTTAGAATTTTTTATACAAGCTTAAAATATTAAAGCTATTAGTTCAAGCATTAAAAGCTTTATTATATAGCTAATAAAAATAAAAAACAAAAGCTTTTTTATTTTTAATATTTGCTTTATTACTTATAACTAAATGCAGCTATTTGTTAACAGTTACAGTTATTTGTAACTACTTGTTATTATATAGTTATTTATTATTATACTGTTATTTGTTATTTGTAGCTAGCTATAGCTACTTATGTTTAAATATAATTATTTGCAATTATTTACTATTTGCAATTATTTGCTATTTGCATTGTTTAAGATTTTTTACATAAGTTTAAAATATTAAAGCTATTTAATTTAAACACTAAAAGCTTTATTATATAATAAATTGCTACTAATACTAGTTGTACAAAATTATATAAAAAAGTTTTTAAAAGTAACTACAAAGTAAGCTAAAATAAAGCTTTAAAGTAGCTAAAATATAACAATATAATAAAAATCGATCAACGTATTAAAAAGTATTAAAAGTGTATAACTATAAAAAATTAATACAAGTGTAAAAAAAACGATCATTTTATAATGTTTTTTTGCGTTGTAAAAATAAAAGCTAAGTTATAAAGTTATTATATATATAAAACTTTACAGTTTATAAATTATCTGCTTTTTTATTTAGTAAAAAGCTTATTTAATATAGTTTTTTTACTTTATTATATAAAAAGTTAGTTATATAAGTTAGTATATATATAGTTTTTAGCTTTTTTTAACTAAATATATAAGTTTAATTGTTTTAGTTTTAAATTTATTAACTAATTATTTTTTATTTATATTTTAATTATATTTTATATATTAAATAATTATTTATAACTATTTAATTTATAATAACAAAATATATAATTAATTAAATAGTTATATATATAATGTATTAGCTTATATAAATATTAAACTTTTTAAAAAGCTATAGTAGCAATAGCTTTTTAATAGCTAAACTGCGCTATAAACAGCATTTTAATTACTTGTATATTTGTTTGTTTTGTTTAATTAAATAAATGTTAGCATTATATGCATAAAGCTTATACTTTTAATATTTGTAAAAAGATTTAAATATTTAATTACTGCTAGCTAAATCTAGCTTTTTTAAAAAAAGCTACAAATGTTGTATAAAAACAATTGTTATGTTTTATATTTACAATTTATGCTTTTATGTAGTATTTAATACGCTGTTAAAACAAAAAGAGCTTAGTATATTTATTAAAACAAAAAAAAATAAATTTGTTAAAAAGTGTTAGTTTATTATAAGCTAAACTAGCAGCTTTTTTTGAATAAAATGCTATAAATGCAGTTTTATAAACTAAGCTATAAAAAAATAAGTGCAAAAAATAATAAAAAAGTGCAAGGGGTAATAAAATTACTACAGTATTTAATTAGCTTTTGTACTATTATAGTTATTTATTTAAAATATAACATTTTTTTAGCTTTATAAGTTTATTTTGTTATTTTTATTACAAGTATTAAACTAAAAAATATTATTTTTATGCTATTTAATAATAATACTATTATAAACATAGAGTACAAATATAAATTATTAAAACATTATTAAAAAAAGTAATATTAAGTTAGTTAAATTATCGTTTAAAAACAGTACGTAAAAGTATATAATAAACAATTGTTTGATTTATTATTTTTATATTATTTAATTGATACATTTTGCACAGTTATTTGTTAGTTAAAAATAAAATTATAGATTTTTGTTACAACATATTTAAAGCTTAAGTTATAAAGTAGCATTAAATTGTAACAAGTTATAAATTAAAGTTAATTTAAAATATTTGTTTAATTTAATTAAAATTTTGTTTTATTTTTTTTATATTAACTATATATATTTAATTAAAACATTAAATATTATATTGTACTTTTTGCGCTTTTTTACTTTTTTACTATATATTTAATAAAAACACTAAATATTATATTGTATTTTTTACGCTTTTTTATTTTTTTATTATATATATAATAAAAATATTAAATATTATATTGCATTTTTTATACTTTTTTATTTTTTTACTATATATTTAATAAAAATATTAAATATTATATTGTATTTTTTATATTTTTTTACTTTTTTATTATATATTTAATAAAAACATTAAATATTATATTATATTTTTTATATTTTTTTATTTTTTTATTATATATTTAATAAAAGTATTAAATATTATATTATATTTTTTGTTTTTTTTTACTTTTTTATTATATATTTAATTAATTATTAAATAATATATTTAATATATAAACTAATTATTATTTAATAATATAATTATATATTTATAATAATAAGTTAATATATTATTAAGTAATAAATAGTTATATATTTATTTATTTATATATATTAAATTTATTATATATATATAAATTTTTAGTTATAACAGCTTTTATATTTAACTAAATAAATTGTTAAACTTTTTTAAAATATATTATAAATTTATAACATTAATAATTAATAATTAATTAATTATTAATAATTATTATTTGTTATTATTTTTTATTTTTTTATATTTAATTATATATATTAAAAATAAAATATTTAATATATAGTTATTTTATTATTTAAAAATTTAATTAAAAAACAAAATATTTAATATATAGTTATTTTAATATTTAAATATTTTTAGTTTTAATTAATAAATTAAAAAACAAAATATTTTATATTTACTTATTTTTTTACTTTATTTTTTTTTATTTTTTTATTTTTTATAACTTTTTTTTTCAAAAGTATTTATTTTTTTTTTCTTTATATTTTTTTTTATTAAAAATACTTGTTTATTTTTTTAAATATTTCGTTTTTTAAATTTTTCTTTATTATATGTTCTATTTTTTACTATATATATATATTAATATATTTATAAAATAACTAAGTTATTATTAATTTTTTATAAAAAAAAAAACTTTTTTTAAAGCAAAAATATATAAAAGTTTTTTGCTGCTTATTTAAACAACTTTTAATTAATTTAGTATTTTTTTTGCAATAAAATTAAAGTTTTATTAGTTAAAGTATTATTAACTATAAAAGCAATATAAATATAAATTTTTTATAACTACAACAAAGTAAAAAATGTACAAATATATAACATTAAAATTTATAATATAACTTATTATAAATTATAAAGTAAGTTTTTTATTTATTAGTTTTATTTTGTATATATAAATATATTTTATTTTTTTATTAATATATATAATATATAATTTTTTTTTATATATTTTATTTATATAAAGTTAAAAAATAAAATATTTAATTTTTTAAATATTTTGTTTTTTAATTGCTACAGTTTTTTATTTTTAACTTTTTTATAATATTAGTTATATTAAAACTATATTATAACTATTATAATATTTATATAAGTGTAAAAATATCTAAAATTGTTATATTTTTAAACTTTATAAACAATAAATTATAGCTATTAATAAATTATAGCAAAACTTATAATATAATAGTTTAGTAAATAATAAACGAAATATTTAGTTTTTTTAATATAAACATTATATTAATTAATAAAAATTATTTATTATTAACTATTAGTTATACAATAGTAATAATAACAAAGAATTTATTTATTGCATTTTTGAACTATTTTTATATTTGTAATAATAATAGTTGTTTTATAATTTTTAGTTTTGCTATAAAAAACTAGTATTAAGTATTAGCTATAATAATTTATTACTAGTTTTATTAATATAAATTAAGCAGTAATTTTTATTATAAATAATAATATATAAATAAAAACATTATTATTTTTTTTATTATTATTAATAAAGTTATATATATTATTTTTAAAATAAATATTAAATAACTTATTGCTTATAATATAGCTAATAATAAAATAGCCGGTTTTAAATCTATAGCTAAAGCAAATATAGCTACTAAATCGTAGTTTATAAAATAAAAAAGCTATAAAAAATATTATATAATAAACTATTTAAAAAAACTAATAAATAATATTTTTATTAATTTTTACAAGTTTTAAAATTTTTAAAAAAAATAAAAAATATTGTTTTAACTATTTACTATTTAAAAGTAAATATTATTATTACTTATAACAAAAAGTTTATAAAAATTATTACATTTAAATATTATAAACTATAAATATATTTATAATTAAACAAAAGTTTTAATTAGTTAAAATATTATTAGCAATTTTAAATTTTTAATATAAAGCAAAAAAAGCGCCGAAATTAAAACGATTATTTATATTAACAATAAAAATAAACTAAAAAATTTAATTAAATAAAATATAACTTAATAAATTTTTAAAGTTATAAAAATAAAGTTTAAAAATAAAGCTATTAATAATAATATTGTTTTAGCTATATAAATAGTTAAAAAAGCAAAAATTTAAAAATAAAAATATATTGCTATTAATTAATTAATAATTAGTAGTTTTGTAAAAAAGTCGCTTTTAGTTTAAAATGTTACTAGTTATTTTAAAATTAACTAAAAAAATGTAAAAATAGCTTTAAATAATAAAACTATTTATTAATTTTATCAACTTGTTAATAAATATAGTTTTATTTTATTTAAAAAATAAAATATTTAGTTATTTAAATATATTTTGTTTTTTAGTTTTATAGCTTATTATTAACTTTTTTTTTTTAGTAAATATAGCAAAACTTTTAAACAAAATGTTAATATTTTTATATTTTGTTTTTTTTATAAATAAATATAAAACTAACAAAACTATTATTTATAATAAAATAATAGCTTATTATATTTTAAAAATAAAATTTAAACAAATAAAAAATTTGTTAAAATATTATTTTTATTTAGTTTTTATTATATTTTTTATAATAGTTTAAACTTTTTAATATTTATAAAAGTTTTTTAAAAATATATTTAATATTTTTTTTATATATAAAAAAAGCAAAATTAAATATAATTATATAAAAAAAAGTCAAATTTTAAATTAACAAAATTTAAAAAAAATAATAACAACTATTAATAAAAAAAATTATAAAATAAACAATTTTTTTTTAAAACGGAATATTTTGTTTATATTTATAAATATTTTGTTTTTAATATTTTTATTAAATTTGTTTATATTAACTGTTTTTAAATCAGCTAAATAATTATTATAACATTTATATAAACTTTTTTTAATTGTTATATTATAAAAACTTTATAGCTTATTAAAAACTTTATTTAATTAAAACAAAAAAAATTGAACTTATTCGATAATAATAATTCTATTAAGTTTAAGCTTAAAACAAGTTTAATAAAGCAAATTTTAATAAAAAAAAGTTTTAAAAAGTAAATAAAACTAAAAAAAAAAAATAAAATCAATATTATTTTTATTTTAAAATAATGTTGTTTTAATTTATTAGTTGTTAATAAAGCTTATATAATTAAAAATTTTTAAAATATTATATATTAAATAATTGTTTTTATTTAATATAATATTATTTTATTTTGTTTAATAATATTGTTAATAAATCATTTTTATAATATATTAAAGTATTTTTGTTTAAAGTTTTTAAAGCTATTAAAAATTCCGTTTTTATTGTTTTGTTATAATAAATTAAAATTATATAAAAACATATTAAACTTTTATAATTTGTTTAATACTATTTTATATATTAATATAAACAGTATTAAGTATTTGTTTATATAACTTTTTTGCAAGCTTTTTTTTAAAAAATCAAATAATATTAATGTTTTATTATTTAAATTTGAGCTTGTTTAAGCTTATATTAAAAGTAGCTATTATTAATAAATATTTTTGCTTATACTTTTTTAAATAACTATAAAACAATATAACTAAAACTTCGATTTTTATTATATTATAATAAATACTATTTATTAACAAGTTTTTTTATATTAAAATATAAATATAAAAATTATAAACTTTAATAAAAACTAAATTTTTTTTAATAATAATATTTTTAATACAAAGTTTATTATAGTATAAATTATTTTAAACAATATTAAACAAGCTATATATAATTTCTAGTTTAAATATTATTAAAAATGTTTATATATAATATTTAAAAATTTTATAAATAAAAAATCTATAAAAAAAAAAAAATAGAACTATATTTAAAATAAAAAAGATTTTATTATATTTAATTTTGAAATTTAAAAAAAGCTTAATATTTTAGCTTTAAATTTAAATAATAAAAAAATATTGTATTTTAAAAATAACTAAGCTTTATATTTAAAAAAAAAAAAAAAGCAAAAATGTAAAACTTTTTTATAAGCTAGTAGTTATAATAAAGCAATTAATAGTTAAAATAACAAAAATAGCAAAAATAGCAAAAATAATATATTTAACAAAAATAGCAGTTTTAATAAAAAAAAGCAATTAATATTACTTTTTATTATAATAAAAGTTTAAAAAATCTATGAATTAATTATAAATATTAATAACAATAGTATTAACTATATTTTTAAAAAAACAAAAAAAAATAACTACGCTATTTTTTTTATTAACTATATTAGTTAATTTTAATATATAATTAAATAAAGCTTATTTATAATTTATTTTATTATTTAAATTTTCAACTATATATATAAGCTTAAAAATAAAAAAAGTTTGTTATTTTAAACAGTTGTTATAATAAATTTGCTGTAGTTATAGCAGTAAGTTGTTTTTTATTATATTTTATTTTGTTATAATATATTAAAAAAAAAATTAAAAACAAAATATTTAATATATTTAAATATTTTGTTTTTTAACTAAAAAAGCAAATATATTATAGCTATATAGCTAAAAAATAAAATATTTAATATATTTAAATATTTCGTTTTTAAATTAAATAAACAAATATATTATAACTGTAAAATTAAAAAACAAAATATATTATTTAGTTATATATTTTATTTTTTAATAAAAGTTTTATTTAGTTTTAACATTTATTATATAAACTATTTTATTTATTTAATAATATTAACTATTTAATAATAAAAAATTATATATTTTGTTTAATTTATTCGATTTAAATGTTTTTATAATTACATTTTATTATATAATTAAAAAACAGGCCGATATTGTATTTATATTTAACAATTTTATATTAACTGTAAATATTTTAATTTATAATATATATATTATAAAAATAAATATTAATTTATATTTTTGTTGTTATTGCAGCTTTATTTTTTCAATTTTATAAAATATAAACAATTTAAACTAAATTTTAAATAGATTTGTTAAAATTAAACAAAAACGCTTTATAAACTAAATAATTATTATTATATTTGAAACTATATTTAAATAATATAAAATAATTATATAATAAAAATTCTTTTATTAATTTGTTATAAAAAGCAAAATCAATAAAAAGATTTGCAAAAAAGTAAGCATTTTAATTATATATAAAATTATTTGTTGCTTTTATAACTAGTTTATTATTTGCTACATTTTAAAAGCTTTTGCTTTTTTAGTTTTTATTAACAGAAAATATATAGTTAAAATTGCTAATATATTATTTTTTATAGTTTGTTTTATATTTAATAATTTAATAAATTACTATTATTTAAATAATTATAATAAACTCGACTTTATTATAAATGTTATATAATTTATTACTAATTTTAACAACTTTAATTTTATATTGTTTATTATAATTTTAAAGCTAGCTTTTTTAATAAATTGTTTTAAATAAAACTTAAACAATTTTAAGTTCAAAAAAGTATTAACAAAAATTTTTATTACTATTTAAAAAATTAAAGCTAAATTTAAAAAAAATGTAAATTTTAAAAAAAAAAAAATCGAAAAAATAAAACTAATATAAAAAAAAACAAACGTTAAAATCGAAAAAGTTAAAAAAAAAACTAAAGCAAAAGCAAAAAAAGCTAAAAAAAAAGCAAAAACAAAAACAAAAAAAAAAGCTGCTAAAAAAGCCAAAAAAAAAGCTAAATAAGCAGCTATAGCTAAAAAAAAAAAACAAAAGCTTAAATAACTTGTTTTATTTACAAATAAAAGTTCAATAAAAATTAAATTAAAAATAGCATTATTTTAGCTAAAATAATCTTTAATTTTTAATAAAAAATAAATTTAAATAATTATATAATATATTATTATATTTTTAATATAACTAAGTTTTAATTATATATATTAAAAAATATATAAATATATTTAAAATATACAATATATTAATTATTAATTATATTTAAATAAAAAAAAACAATTTTATAAAATATATAACAACTTGTTTTTTTATAAAAACTTTTATTTATTTAATAAAGCATTTATAAATTTATAAAAACTTAATTAATATATAAAAGCTAAATTTTAATATAAAAACTTATTTAGATTTAATTATATAATTATACTTTTTTAAAAAATAAAAAAAAAGCAAGTTTTAATATATAACTAGTTAAAATAATTTAAAATATAACTTTTAAACATTTTATTATTACTATTTATTAAAAATTTATACTTTTTTATTAAAAACTTATTTTTTTTGTTATAAAAATTTATTTAAATTTAGCTATATAATTACATTTTTTTAAAAAATAAAAAAAAAGCAAGTTTTAATATATAGTTAATTAAAGCAGTTTAAAATATAGCTTTTAAACATTTTACTATTATTATTTATTAAAAATTTATTTTTTTTTATTAAAAATTTATTTTTTTTGTTATAAAAACTTATTTAAATTTAGTTATATAATTATACTTTTTTAAAAAATAAAAAAAAAACAAGTTTTAATATATAGCTAATTAAAGCAGTTTAAAATATAGCTTTTAAATATTTTACTATTACTATTTGCTAAAAATTTTTTTTTTTTTATTAAAAACTTATTTTTTTTATTATAAAAATTTATTTAGATTTAATTATATAATTATACTTTTTTAAAAAATAAAAAAAAAACAAATTTTAATATATAATTAATTAAAGCAGTTTAAAATATAGCTTTTAAACATTTTATTATTACTATTTGTTAAAAATTTATTTTTTTTTATTAAAAACTTATTTTTTTTGTTATAAAAACTTATTTAAATTTAATTATATAATTATACTTTTTTAAAAAATAAAAAAAAAGCAAATTTTAATATATAGTTAATTAAAGCAGTTTAAAATATAATTTTTAAACATTTTACTATTACTATTTGTTAAAAATTTATATTTTTTTATTAAAAATTTATATTTTTTGTTATAAAAAAATATTTCGATAAGCTATATTATATCTTTTAATATTAACAAAAAAAATTGAGCTAATATATCAAATTTTTATTTAACTTTAATAACTTTTTCAATTTTAAATATTTTAATATATACTATATATTTATTAAAACTAAAAAGTAATATAATATTAATAAATTATTATATTTTATATAATATATTTTTTAAAAATAAACTTTTTATTATAACATTTTTTTTAAAACTTTTTTTAAATCAATTGTTTAAAATATTTTAAATATTTTAAATGTTATATATAACTATATTATAAAAAAATATATATTTATTAAATACTATAGTTTTTTTATTTAATTAATATTTATTTCGCTAATTTTTTAAACTAATTATTTTAATATTTATTTTAACTTTTTTTTTAGTTTTTTTTTAAATTAATATATTTAAAATATTTTTTACTAAAAAAACAAATTTAACTTTATTTTTAAATAAACATTTAATTTTAAATTTATATAAAATAAAATTATTAAAATTAATATATAAATAAAGCTTATATTTGTTTTATTTTTTTTTTATTTTATTTTTATTAGTTTATTATTTGTAGTATTATACAATATTTTACTATTAAAATCGCAATTTTAGATTTTATTTTACACTTATATTATTTATATTAATTTATATTTATTACTAGTTTTTTTTGTGCTAATATTTTTATATAACTTTAAAGCAGCAAATATTATTGCTTAAAAGCTTGTTTATTTTTTTAGCATATTTATTATTATAACAATTTAACATTTTAAATTATATAATATATTATAAACTAATTAAACTTAAAATAAATTTTTTTTTAAGTTATATTTTATATACAAGCATTTAATTTAGTTATAAACATTAGTTTTTTAGCTATATATTACACTTTAATAAATAACAAACATAGCTTTTAAAAAGCTACTAAATTTATTACTTAAAAATAAAACAACAAACTATAAAATAAACAGCACTTAAAATTATTAAGCTTTTACAACTAATAACAATTTTTTAAATATAGTTTTGTTTATATTAATTTTTAATATAACATTTTTAATAAATATTAAAATAGCTAAAGTTAATAAAGCTAGTAAAATAAAAAAAAAACAATTAGAAAAAAAAACAAATAAAATTACTAGTATATATACATTTTTACTTGAAGTATTAAATAAAAAAAATAAAAATAGCAATAAAACAACATTTAAAATAAACATATTTTTTATAAAACTAAAAATTTTGTTAAAACATTTTAATAAAAATGTTTTAGCTTTTAATTTAAATGCTAATTTTATAAATATTAATATTTTAATAAAACATTTTAATTTAATATTAAGTTTAAAACTAACTATTAATATATAAAATATAACTATTATAAATAATATATTAATAGTTTTGTTTTTTTATAATTTTAATTAGTTTACTAATATATTTAAGCTTAAAATTAAAACAACATAAAAAAAAAAAAATATATTTTTTATATAAAAAAACATTTTTATAATAAATTTTATTGCATTTTTTGCTAAAATATTTTATAAACAAAAAAAAAACAATATAAAAAAGCTTACAGCTAAAAAAGCTAAAACAAAAAATATAAATAAAGTTATAACAAACTTGTTAATAATAGCTAGCAATATTAATATTTTAGCAAAATTATATTAAAATATAATATTTTAAAAATTATAACTAATTTTTAAAATATTAAGCTAGTATAAATTATATTTTAAATATATTATATTTTGTACTTTTTTTTATATATATAAATATATTTTTTATTACTTATTTAAAAAATGAAATATATATATTATTTTTTTAATTTTTTTTACAACTTTTTTTTTTATTTTTTTTACTACTTTTTTATAATTACTTTTTTTATTTTTTTTATAACTTTTTTTTAAAAGCTGTACTTTTTGCTATTTATTTTAGCTTTTTTATTTTAACGCTTTTTTTTTATATATTTCGTTTTTAAGCTTTAATGCTTTTTTTTTATATATTTTGTTTTTAAACTTTACTTTTTTACTTTAATTATATAAGTTTTTTATATATTTATTAATATGTCGTTTATTATAAGTAAAAAAACTTCTAAAAAAAAGTACAGCAAAAAACGCTAAAATTTTATTGTTTAAAAAATATAATACTATTTAAATAAACAAAGTAATTACAACAAATAAAACTTTTGTAATATTATTAAAAAAAAAAGTTTTAATACTTTTAATTAGTTTTATAAATTTAAAAAAGTAATTATTTATAAAGCACTATTAAATTATATTAATAAAAACAATAATAACAAAGCAAGCTTTATAAAAAAAACTGCTTATATTTTTAACGTTTTTTGCTTTTTAATTAATTAAAAAAGCAATTTAAATATTAAAGCAATATATATATATTTTATTATTATAAAACATTATAAATGTTATTTTTATATAAATAATAAATAATTTAAACTAAAAAACAAGTATAATACTTTTAAAAAATAAAATATTTAAGCTTGTAGATATTTTATTTTTTAAAGTTTTATTTATAATTAAATGTTTTGCTAATATATTAGTAACTACTGATTTTTTAAAGCTAGTATATAGATTTTTTTGTAACAAAGTTTTAACAGAGTTTATTAAAACTAAAAAACAGCTTATTTATACTTTTTAAGTTAAAACAGTTTTTATAACTATTATATTTTTTATAAATGCTAAAAATAATATATTTATTTAAAAACTAAAAGTAAATATTATTTTTATTAATATTAAAAATTTAATTTTTTAATATATAATAATACTAATTATAACACTTTATATATTTATAAAAGTAAACTTTTAACGATTTAACAAAATAAATTACAAAATATTATTTTATAATTTAGTTTAAATTTTTAAACATTTAATAAAAAATTAAAACTAAACATTATATATTTATTTAATATTTACTTGTTTTTAAGCTGCTAATATAAAATATATTTTTTTTGAAATAAACTTTTCGTTTTAAAAAAGCATTAATATAAAGCTAAAGTATAAATTGACTTTATTAAATATAAAAGTATATTAAAAAATTTAAAACATATAAAATTTAGTTTTGCTGCAAATATAAACAGTTATAAATACATTTAAGTTTTTTGATATAAATGTTAAAAACTATAAATCGGTATATAAAAAATACAAAAAAAACTTTAATTTTTATAAAAAGTTTATAAAAGCAATAGCTTTTATATTATATATTTTAAGCTTAACTATAATATTGCTGCTAAGTAATATTATTTAATAAATATTAGATTTAATAAATAAAAAAGTTGCTAATTTTAAATTAATATATTGTAACAGGTTACAGATTAAAGTTAACTTAAAGCACTTGTTTAACTTAATCAAAATTCTGTTCTATTTCTTTTATATTAACTACATATACCTAATTAAAACACTAGATATTATATCGTATTTTTTACGCTTTTTTACTTTTTTACTATATACTTAATAAAAACATCAAATATTATATCGCATTTTTTGCGCTTTTTTACCTTTTTACTATATATTTAATAAAAACACTAAATATTATATCACATCTTTTACACTTTTTTACTTTTTTACTATATATTTAATAAAAACACCTAATATTGTGTTATATTTTTTATACTTTTTTACTTTTTTACTATATATTTAATAAAAACATTAAATATTGTGTTATATTTTTTGCGCTTTTTTACCTTTTTATTATACACTTAATAAAAACACTAAATATTATATTATATTTTCTGCACTTTTTTACCTTTTTATTATATATTTAATAAAAACACCAGATATTATATTGCACCTTTTACTTTTTTCTATTTTTTTACTATATATTTAATTAACTATTAAATAATATATTTAATATATAAACTAGTTACTATTTAATAATACAATTATATATTTATAATAATAAGCTAATATATTATTAAATAGTAAATAGTTGCATATTTGTTTATTTATATATATTAAATTTATTATATATATACAAATTTTTAGCTATAATAACTTTTATACTTAAATAAATAAATTGTTAAATCTTTTTAATATATACTATAAATTTATAGCATTAATAATTAACAATTAATTAATTATTAATAATTATTATCTACTATTATTTTTTATTTTTTTATATTTAATTATATATATTAAAAATAAAATATTTAATATATAGTTATTTTACTATTTAAAAATTTAATTAAAAAATAAAATATTTAATATATAGTTATTTTAATACTTAAGTATTTTTAGCTTTAACTAACAAATTAAAAAATAAAATATTTTATATTTATTTATTTTTTTATTTTATTTTTTTTTATTTTTTTATTTTTTATAACTTTTTTTTTCAAAAGTATTTACTTTTTTTTTTTTTATATTTTTTTTTATTAAAAGTGCTTATTTGTTTTTTTAGATATTTTATTTTTTAAGTTCTTTTTTACTATATGTTTTATTTTTTGCTATATATATATATTAGCATATTTATAAAATAGCTAAGTTATTATTAATTTTTTATAAAAAAAAAAATTTTTTTTAAAGCAAAAATATATAAAAGTTTTTTGCTACTTATTTAAACAACTTTTAGCTAATTTAATACTTTTTTTGTAATAAAGCTAAAGTTTTACTAGTTAAAATACTATTAACTATAAAAACAACATAAGCACAGATTTTTTACAATAACAACAAAGTAAAAAATATACAAATATATAATATTAAAGTTTATAATATAACTTGTTATAAATTACAAAGTAAGTTTTTTATTTACTAACTTTATTTTATATATATAAATATATTTTACTTTTTTATTAATATATATAGTATATAATTTTTTTTTATATATTTTACTTATATAAAAGTAAAAAATGAAATATTTAGTTTTTTAAATATTTTATTTTTTAACTGCTACAGTTTTTCGTTTTTAACTTTTTTATAACATTAGCTATATTAAAACTATATTATAACTATTGCAATATTTATATAAACGTAAAAATATTTAAAATTGTTATATTTTTAAACTTTATAAATAATAAACTATAACTATTAATAAACTGCAGTAAAATTTATAATATAATAATTCAATAAATAATAAACAAAATGTTTAATTTTTTTAATATAAATATTATATTAATTAATAAAAATTATTTATTATTAACTATTAGCTATACAATAATAACAACAGCAAAAAACTTGCTTGTTATATTTTTAAACTATTTTTATATTTATAGTAGCAATAGCTGTTTTATAATTTTTAGCTTTGCTATAAAAAACTAGTACTAAACATTAGCTGCAATAACTTATTACTAGTTTTACTAATATAAACTAAGCAATAATTTCTACTATAAATAGCAATATATAAATAAAAATATTATTATTTTTTTTATTATTATTAACAAAGTTATATATATTATCTTTAAAATAAACGCTAAACAACTTATTACTTATAATATAACTAATAATAAAATAACTAGCTTTAAATTTATAGCTAAAACAAACATAGCTACTAAATTACAGCTTATAAAACAAAAAAGCTACAAAAAACATAACACAATAAACTATTTGAAAAAACTAATAAACAATACTTTTATTAATTTTTACAAGTTTTAAAATTTTTAAAAAAAACAAAAAATATTGTTTTAGCTATTTACTATTTAAAAGTAAATATTATTATTGTTTATAATAAAAAGCTTATAAAAATTATTATATTTAAATATTACAAACTATAAATATATTTATAATTAAACAAAAGTTTTAGTTAGCTAAAGTATTATTAATAACTTTAAATTTTTAATATAAAATAAAAAAAGCGTTAAAATTAAAACGATTATTTATACTAACAATAAAAATAAACTAAAAGATTTAATTAAACAAAATATAACTTAGCAAACTTTTAAAATTGTAAAAATAAGATTTAAAAATAAAGCTATTGATAATAATACTGCTTTAACTATACAAACAGTTAAAAAAGCAAAAATCTAAAAATAAAAATATATTGCTATTAATTAATTAATAACTAATAGCTCTGTAAAAAAGTCGCTTTTAGTTTAAAATATTACTAATTATTTTAAAATTAACTAAAAAAATATAAAAATAGCTTTAAATAATAAAGCTACTTATTAACTTTATTAACTTGTTAATAAATGCAGTTTTATTTTATTTAAAAAACAAAATATTTAACTATTTAAATATATTTCGTTTTTTAGCTTTATAGCTTATTATTAACTTTTTTTTTTTAGTAAATATAGCAGAGTTTTTAAACAAAATATTAGCATTTTTATATTTTGCTTTTTTTGCAAATAAGTGCAGAATTAACAAAACTATTATTTATAATAAAACAATAGCTTATTATATTTTAAAAATAAAACTTAAATAAATAAAAGATTTATTAAAGTATTATTTTTATTTAGTTTTTACTATGTTTTTTATAACAGTTTAAATTTTTTAATATTTATAAAAGTTTTTTAAAAATATATTTAACATTTTTTTTGTATATAAAAAAAACAAAATTAAATATAACTATATAAAAAAAAGTCAAATTTTAAACTAGCAAAATTTAAAAAAAATAATAACAATTATTAATAAAAAAGATTATAAAATAAACAATTTTTTTTAAAAACGAAATATTTTACTTATATTTATAAATATTTTATTTTTAATACTTTTATTAAACTTGTTTATATTAACTACTTTTAAATCGGCTAAATAATTATTATAATGTTTATATAAACTTTTTTTAATTGCTATATTATAAAAACTTTGCAGTTTATTAAAAATTTTATTTAGTTAAAACAAAAAAAATTCAGCTTGTTTAATAATAATAATTTTATTGAATTTAAGCTTAAAGCAAGCTTAATAAAGTAAATTTTAACAAAAAAAGATTTTAAAAAGCAAACAAAACTAAAAAAAAAAAGTAAAATCGATATTATTTTTATTTTAAAATAGTATTACTTTAGCTTGCTAGTTATTAATAAAGCTTATATAGTTAAAAACTTTTAAAATATTATATATTAAATAATTGCTTTTATTTAATGCAACATTATTTTGTTTTGTTTAATAATGCTGTTAATAAATTATTTTTACAATATATTAAAGTATTCTTATTTAAAATTTTTAAAACTACTAAAAATTTCGTTTTTACTGTTTTGTTATAATAAGTTAAAACTATATAAAAATATATTAAACTTTTATAATTTATTTAGTACTGCTTTATATATTGATATAAATAATATTAAGTATTTATTTATACGACTTTTTTATAAACTTTTTTTTAAAAAACTAAATAATATTAATGCTTTATTATTTAAATTTAAGCTTGTTTAAACTTATGTTAAAAGTAGCTATTGCTAATAAACATTTTTATTTATGTTTTTTTAAATAACTATAAAATAACACAATTAAAGCTTTAATTTTTACTATATTATAATAAATATTATTTACTAATAAGTTTTTTTATATTAAAACATAAATATAAAAATTATAAACTTTAATAAAAATTAGATTTTTTTTAGTAATAATATTTTTAGCGCAAAATTTACTACAGTGTAAATTGCTTTAAACAATATTAAATAAACTATATATAATTTTTAATTTAAATATTATTAAAAATGTTTATATATAATATTTAAAGATTTTATAAATAAAAAATTTATAAAAAAAAAAAAACAAAACTATATTTAAAATAAAAAAGATTTTATTACATTTAATTTTAAAGTTTAAAAAAAGTTTAATATTTTAGCTTTAAATTTAAATAACAAAAAAATATTACGTTTTAAAAACAACTAAGTTTTATATTTAAAAAAAAAAAAAAAGCAAAAATGTAAAGCTTTTTTATAAGCTAGCAGTTATAACAAAACAATTAATAGCTAAAACAACAAAAACAACAAAAATAACAAAGATAATATATTTAACAAAAATAACAGTTCTAATAAAAAAAAGCAATTAGCACTACTTTTTGTTACAATAAAAGTTTAAAAAATCTACAAACTAATTGTAAATACTAATAACAATAATACTAACTATATTTTTAAAAAAACAAAAAAAAATAACTATGCTGCTTTTTTTATTAATTATATTAGTTAATTTTAATATATAATTAAACAAAGTTTGTTTATAGCTTATTTTATTATTTAAATTTTTAATTATATATATAAGCTTAAAAATAAAAAAAGTTTGCTGTTTTAAATAGTTGTTATAATAAATTCGCTATAGTTATAACAATAAGTTGTTTTTTGTTATATTTTATTTTATTACAATATATTAAAAAAAAAATTAAAAACAGAATATTTAGCGTGTTTAAATATTTTGTTTTTTAACTAAAAAAATAAACATGTTATAGCTATATAGCTAAAAAATAAAATATTTAACATATTTAAATATTTTGTTTTTAAATTAAATAAGTAAACATGTTATAGCTACAAAATTAAAAAACAGGATATATTATTTAGCTATATATTTTATTTTTTAATAAAAGTTTTATTTAGTTTTAACACTTATTGTATAAATTACTTTGTTTATTTAGCAATATTAATTATTTAACAATAAAAAATTATATATTTTGTTTAATTTATTTGATTTAAATGTTTTTATAATTACGTTTTATTATACAACTAAAAAATAAGCTAATATTATATTTATATTTAACGATTTTATATCAACTGTAGATATTTTAATTTGTAGTATATATATTATAAAAATAAGCATTGATTTATATTTTTGTTGTTACTACAGCTTTGTTTTTTTAATTTTATAAAATATAAACAATTTAAACTAGATTTTAAACAGACTTGTTAAAATTAAACAGAAACATTTTATAAATTAAATAATTATTATTATATTTGAAACTATATTTAAACAATATAAAGCAATTATATAGTAGAAATTTTTTTGTTAACTTATTATAAAAAACAAAATTAATAAAAAAATTTGCAAAAAAATAAGCATTTTAATTATATATAAAATTATTTGTTGCTTTTATAACTAGTTTATTACTTGCTATATTTTAAAAACTTTTACTTTTTTGATTTTTATTAGCAGAAAGTATATAATTAAAATTGTTAATATATTGTTTTTTATAGCTCACTTTATATTTAACAATTTAATAAATTGCTATTACTTAAGTAATTGTAGTAAACTTAACTTTATTACAAATATTATATAACTTGTTGCTAATTTTAACAACTTTAATTTTATATTGTTTATTACAATTTTAAAGCTAGCTTTTTTAACAGATTGCTTTAAATAAAACTTAAACAATTTTAAATTTAAAAAAGCACTAAAAAAAGTTTTTATTACTATTTAAAAAGTTAAAGCTAAGTTTGAAAAAAATATAAACTTTAAAAAAAAAAGAATCGAAAAAGCAAAACTAGCATAAAAAAAAACAAATGCTAAAATCGAAAAAGCTAAAAAAAAAGCTGAAACAAAAGTAAAAAAAGCTAAAAAAAAAACAAAAACAAAAACAAAAAAAAAAGCCGCTAAAAAAGCCAAGAAAAAAGCTAAATAAGCAGCTATAGCTAAAAAAAAAAAAACAAAAGTTTAAATAATTTGTTTTATTTATAAATAAAAGTTTAATAAAAGTTAAACTAAAAATAACGTTGTTTTAGCTAAAATAATTTTTAATTTTTAATAAAAAATAAATTTAAATAATTATATAATATATTATTATATTTTTAATATAACTAAACTTTAATTATATATATTAAAAAATATATAAATATATTTAAAACATATAATATATTAACTGTTAATTATATTTAAATAAAAAAAAACGATTTTATAAAATATATAACAACTTGTTTTTTTATAAAAACTTTTACTTATTTAATAAAGCATTTATAAGTTTATAAAGATTTAATTAATATATAAAAGCTAAATTTTAATATAAAGACCTATTTAAATTTAGCTATATAATTATACTTTTTTAAAAAATAAAAAAAAAGCAAGTTTTAATATATAGCTAATTAAAGTGATTTAAAATATAACTTTTAAATATTTTACTATTATTATTTACTAAAAATTTATATTTTTTTATTAAAAACTTATTTTTTTTGTTATAAAAACTTATTTAGATTTAGCTATACAATTACATTTTTTTAAAAAATAAAAAAAAAGCAAGTTTTAATATATAGCTAATTAAAGCGGTTTAAAATATAGCTTTTAAATATTTTACTATTGCTATTTACTAAAAATTTATTTTTTTTTATTAAAAACTTATTTTTTTTGTTATAAAGATTTATTTAGATTTGGTTATATAATTACACTTTTTTAAAAAATAAAAAAAAAGCAAGTTTTAATATATAGCTAATTAAAGCGGTTTAAAATATAGCTTTTAAATATTTTACTATTGCTATTTATTAAAAATTTATACTTTTTTATTAAAAACTTATTTTTTTTATTATAAAAACTTATTTAGATTTAGTTATATAATTATATTTTTTTAAAAAATAAAAAAAAAACAAGTTTTAGTATATAGCTAATTAAAGCGGTTTAAAATATAGCTTTTAAACATTTTACTATTACTATTTGTTAAAAATTTATATTTTTTTATTAAAAACTTATTTTTTTTGTTATAAAAACTTATTTAGATTTAGTTATATAATTATACTTTTTTAAAAAATAAAAAAAAAACGAGTTTTAATATATAGCTAATTAAAGCGGTTTAAAATATAGCTTTTAAACATTTTACTATTACTATTTATTAAAAATTTATACTTTTTTATTAAAGATTTATTTTTTTTGTTATAAAGAAATATTTTAATAAGCTATATTATATTTTTTAATATTAATAAAAAAAATTGAGCTAATATATTAAACTTTTGTTTAATTTTAATAACTTTTTTAACTTTAAATACTTTAATATATATTATATATTTATTAAAACTAAAAAATAATACAGTATTAATAAGTTGTTATATTTTATATAGTACATTTTTTAAAAGTAAACTTTTTATTATAACACTTTTTTTAAAACTTTTTTTAAATCAATTATTTAAAATATTTTAAATATTTTAAACATTATATATAGCTATATTATAAAAAAATATATATTTATTAAGCATTATAGTTTTTTTGCTTAGCTAGTATTTATTTTACTAATTTTTTAAGCTAATTATTTTAGTATTTATTTTAACTTTTTTTTTAGTTTTTTTTTAAATTAATATATTTAAAATATTTTTTATTAAAGAAACAAATTTAACTTTATTTTTAAATAAATATTTAATTTTAAACTTATATAAAATAAAATTATTAGAATTAATATATAAATAAAGTTTATATTTGTTTTATTTTTTTTTTATTTTATTTTTATTAGTTTGTTATTTATAATATTATACAATATTTTACTATTAAAATTGTAACTTTAGATTTTATTTTATATTTATATTATTTATGCTAATTTATATTTACTACTAGTTTTTTTTGCGCTAATACTTTTATATAGCTTTAAAACAGCAAATATTATTGCTTAAAAGCTTGTTTATTTTTTTAGCGCATTTATTATTATAACAATCTAGTATTTTAAATTATATAACATATTATAAACTAATTAAACTTAAAATAAATTTTTTTTTAAGTTATATTTTATATATAAATATTTAATTTAGTTATAAATATTAGTTTTTTAACTATATGCTATATTTTAATAAATAACAAATATAGCTTTTAAAAAGCTATTAAACTTATTATTTAAAAATAAAACAGTAGATTATAAAATAAACAGTATTTAAAATTATTAAGCTTTTATAATTAATAACGATTTTTTAAATATAGTTTTATTTATATTAGTTTTTAATATAATATTTTTAGTAAATATTAAAATAGCTAAAGTTGATAAAGTTAGCAAAATAGAAAAAAAGCAATTGAAAAAAAAAATAAACAAAACTATTGCTGTATATATATTTTTATTTAAAATATTAAATAAAAAAAATAAAAATAACAATAAAGCAACATTTAAAATAAATATATTTTTTATAAAACTAGAGATTTTATTAAAACATTTTAATAAAGATATTTTAGCTTTTAATTTAAATATTAATTTTATAAACATTGATGTTTTAACAAAATGTTTTAATTTAATATTAAGTTTAAAACTAGCTATTAATATATAAAATATAATTACTATAAATAACATATTAATAGTTTCGTTTTTTTACAATTTTAGCTAACTTATTAATATATTTAAACTTAAAATCAAAATAATATAAAAAGAAAAAAATATATCTTTTATATAAAAAGACATTTTTATAATAAACTTTATTACATTTTTTGCTAAAATATTTTGTAAGCAAAAAAAAAACGATATAAAAAAGCTTATAGCTAAAAAAGTTAAAATAAAAAATATAAATAAAATTACAGCAAACTTATTAATAGTAATTAGTAATATTAATGTTTTAACAAAGTTATATTAAAATATAATATTTTAAAAATTATAACTAATTTTTAAAATATTAAGTTAATATAAATTATATTTTAAATATATTATATTTTGTATTTTTTTTTATATATATAAATATATTTTTTATTATTTATTTAAAAAATAAAATATATATATTACTTTTTTAGCTTTTTTTATAACTTCTTTTTTTATTTTTTTTACTATTTTTTTACAACTATTTCTTTTACTTTTTTTATAACTTTTTTACAATTACTTCTTTTATTTTTTTTATAACTTTTTTATAGCTGCTTTTTTTATTTTTTTTACAACTTTTATACAATTATTTCTTTTATTTTTTTTATAACTTTTGTATAACTATTTTTTTTATTTTTTTTATAACTTTTTTTTAAAAGCTGTACTTTTTGCTATTTATTTCGGCTTTTTTGCTTTAACGCTTTTTTTTTATATATTTTGTTTTTAAGCTTTAACACCTTTTTTTTATATATTTTATTTTTAAGCTTTACTTTTTTACTTTAGTTATATAAGTTTTTTATATATTTATTAATATATCGTTTATTATAAGTAAAAAAACTTCTAAAAAAAAATATAGCAAAAAATGCTAAAATTTTATTGCTTAAAAAATATAATACTATTTAAATAAATAAAGTAACTATAATAGATAGAACTTTTATAATATTATTAAAAAAAAAAGTTTTAACACTTTTAATTAGTTTTATAAATTTAAAAAAGTAATTGTTTATAAAGCACTATTAAATTATATTAATAAAAACAATAACAATAAAGTAAGCTTTATAAAAAAAACTGTTTATATTTTTAACATTTTTTATTTTTTAATTAATTAAAAAAGCAATTTAAATATTAAAGCAGCATATATATATTTTACTATTATAAAATATTATAAATGTTATTTTTGTATAAATAGTAAATAATTTAAACTAAAAAATAAATATAATATTTTTAAGAAATAAAATATTTAAATTTGTAAATATTTTATTTTTTAAAGCTTTATTTATAACTAAATGTTTTATTAATATATTAGTAGCTGCTAATTTTTTAAAGCTAATATATAGATTTTTTTGTAACAAAGTTTTAGCAAAGTTTATTAAAGTTAAAAAATAGCTTATTTATACTTTTTAAGTTAAAACGGTTTTTATAACTATTATATCTTTTATAAATACTGAAAATAATATATTTATTTAAAAACTAAAAGTAAATATTATTTTTATTAATATTAAAGATTTAACTTTTTAGTATATAATAATACTAATTGTAGTATTTTATACATTTATAAAAGCAAACTTTTAATAATTTAACAAAATAGATTATAAAATATTATTTTATAATTTAGTCTAAGTTTTTAAACATTTAATAAAAAACTAAAACTAAGTACTATATATTTACTTGATGTTTATTTACTTTTAAGCTGCTAATATAAAATATATTTTTTTTAAAATAAGCTTTTTATTTTAAAAAAATATTAATATAAAACTAAAGTATAAATTAACTTTATTAAATATAAAAGTATATCAAAAGATTTAAAATATATAAAACTTGATTTTATTGCAAATATAAATAATTATAAGCATGTTTAAGTTTTTTAATATAAATGTTAAAAATTATAAATTAGTATATAAAAAATATAAAAAAAACTTTAACTTTTGTGAAAAGTTTACAAAAGCAATAGTTTTTATATTATATGTTTTAAGTTTAATCGTAATATTACTACTAAACGATATTATTTAGCAAATATTAAATTTAATAAATAAAAAAGTTGCTAGTTTTAAACTAATACTTATAAATCAAACTAATATTAACTTAAAAAAAAACTTTAAACTAAAAATAAATAATGCTATTATAAATAAAACTTAAATATTAAATTTTATAAATATAATATATTATTTTAAAAAAATATAAGCTATATTTTTTATTATATACTGCTTAAATTTTAAGCTTAGCAAAACCGTTTTATATAAATATTTACAATAATTAATTGATATTTTATAAAAATATTTCAATATAGCAACTAGTATAAACAGTAAAACATTATTTTTTTATAATTATACTATAGTATAAATTATATTTGCTACAAATATAAATATTAAATTGTTTAAACTATTAAAACTGCAAAAATTTAACAGTAAAATTGTTAAATTTAAAAGTTTATTTATTAAAGCTATAACAGCTAAAAAACTGTTTTATAAATATAACAATATTAATATTTCATTTTTTTTTAATATTTTTTATACTAATAAATATATTTAGTTACTAATTTTTTGCTATAACTATTTATACTTTTTATTTAATTAGTTTGCTATATTAAACAAATTTTTATATATTTTATTTATTAATAATAAGCTAAAAAAAAAAATTATATATTATATTATAATAATACTTTCTTTTTTTATTTAATAGTAAATAACATTTTATATATAGCTTTAACTTTTAAAAAACAAAATATTTACAAGTTGTAAATATTTCGTTTTTTAGCTTTTAAAAAGCAAAATATTTATAAATTATAAATATCCTTTTTTTTAGCTTTTAAAAAATAAAATATTTACCAATTATATATATTTTATTTCTTAGCTCTTTTTTTTTTTTGCTTTTTTTTTTTGTTTATAGTGTACTAACTTTTACTTATAAAACATATAGCTTATATATTTAGTATAACCGGCTTGTTTATTTATAATATTTACTTTAATATTTATTAAAAAAACGTCGATATATATATATCAGATTTTAATCAACTTTATATTATTACTAAAATTATTATTGTAAATATTGCTTATTTTAGCCAATTTTTATTAAAAAGGAAAACTTTATACTGTTACAGCGTTATTTTTAGTTTTTTAGTTTTTTTAAATCTATTATTTTATACTATATTTAGTTTTAGCAGCTAAACTTTAAATTTTAAAATTTATTAAGATTTTTTTATTATTGCCGATATTTTAAACGATGTTAATTGCAGCTATACAATTTAATCGTACTATAAAAATATATTACAAAACTACAATATTTTTTTTATTTATTTAAAGTTTGCTATTAAAATAAAAAATACTTTAAGTATAATAGTAAACTTATACTTTTGATTTATATAAAATATCTTTTTAAATAATTACTGCTATTATATAATTATTAGCGCTAGTTTTATATTAAATCATTTTTTATATGTTAATATAGCGCTAAATAACAGGTTTATTAAATAAAAAAACTTTAACTAAGTATTATATGTCGACTTATTATTGTTTATAATATATATCGATTATAAAAAGTTCAACATTTTTAATATAAAGTTATATAACTAATAAATGTTTGCTTAATTAACAAACTAGCCAAAACTTGTTAAATCGTTGCTATTTTTTTTAGCGGTTCAAATTTAGTTTAACAAAAAAATCATATTTAGCTAAGCCTTTAAAAAGTAATTAATAAACAAAAACTTAAACAAATATAATAAAAGTTAGCTAAAAGCTTTAAATAAAATATTTTTAAAACGATATAACTTTATATATAAAAAAAGCAGCTATTATAAAATCATTAAAAGCTAGATTATTAACTTAAATAAAGATTTAACAAATAATAAACTATAGTTGAAACTTTAAATATATAATGTAAACAATTTAACAAATAATAAAAAAAATGCCGAAAAAAATACCGAAAAAAATCTTATACTGCTAAAAAAACATAGCTAAATCATTAAATTAAATACAGATTTAATAAATGTTAAAAAAAATCTTATAGTATTAATAAAATATAGCTAAATTACTAAGCTAAATATAGATTTAATAAATATTAAAAAAAATCTTATAGTATTAGCAAAAAATAATTAAATCATTAAACTGAACATAGTATTTATAAAAATAAATAAAAATCTTGCAGTATTAGCAATATATAATTAAATCATTAAACTAAGCAAAAAACTTATAAATATAAATAAAAATTTTATCTAGCCAGCGATATATAATTATATTATCGAACTAAGTATATAACTAATAAAAGTAAATAAAAATTTTATACTGCTAATAATATATAATCAAACTATTAAAAACAGCAAATAACAAATAAAAGTAAATAAATATATTGTAAACTATATAATATTAATAGACTTTTTAAAAAAAGGCTTTTAAATAGAATAAATACTTTCGATTGATATTTTGGCCATTTTGCTAAAGGCTTAAAAATAAACATTTTCAGCCGATATTTCATCTGTTTTAACAGAAGCCCCGGTTCTAAAAAAGAGTGCTAAAAAAAAGCACCTTTTTAAAAACAGTACTTCTAAAATAGTCTCTATAAAAACACCGACTAAAAAAAAAAGAAAATTGTAGTTAGCAAAATTAGTTAAATTTGGATTTTTATAGCTAAGTTAATTAATAATAAAAATTAAAACAGTTAAATATTATAGATTTAAATACCTGCTTAAAAACTAACTTAAAAAATAGAATATATAAAATCAAATATATATTCTGTTTTATAAAAACTTATATAGCTATACAAAATAAAAAAGTCAGTTATTTAAAGCTAGCTTAAAAAATAAAATATTTAAATCAATTATATATTCTGTTTTTTAAAGACCTATTTAGCTAGCTAATACAAAAAAGTTAGTTTTTAAAAACTGGCTATATTTTATAACTTCTTTTAAAGTTTAAATAATACAACTATTATATTAAATTAAAACGATATTATAAATAAAAACAAATTTATACTTGATTTTTTTTTTACTATAAGTTTTAAAAAGGTTTATTTATTTTAAAAATAAATAATTATTAGTATTATTAGCATTATTAATATAGTTGTTATTATTAATATAGTTAATATTATCAATAGCTAATATAAAATTAATACTGCTTTTACTTTTTGTATTATATTATTTAACATATTCTTTTTATTTAGTAAACTTTAATAAAAGCTTTTTTTATTTTTTTATAAAATCTATAACTATATCAAAGCTATATTTATTACTTACATTTATAGCATACATTAATTAATTTATAATTATATTTAATAAATCAAGCTATATAAATATGTCAACAAGTAAAAACGGCAATTCTGCGGCATAAAAATATATACTAAAGCGATAATATAATTAGCTCTTATATAAAATAAAACAAGCTATCAAAAGTACAAAAAGCTGCTTAAAACATATATAAAAGTTGTTATTACAACTTTTTACTATTAAATATTTCAATAAAATAATAAAGCTAGCATATTTTTTAAATTTATATAGTACTATTTACTAAGTAATATAACATTAATATATTATAAAATATATATTAAACATTTGCAGCTTAAGCTAGCTTTTAGTTAATAATAAATAAGTAACTACTATAAATAAAAACACTTAGTTTAAAAAAGTTGGCACATTACAATTTAAATAATCTTTTATATAACAAGTTAAAAAGCTAAAGCAGCAGTAAAAAATATTAAAAAAGTCAAATCGTCGATTATTACTATATTTTAACAATTATAAACACAAAAATTTTATACACTTAAAGTTAAATATAATAAAAATATAAGTTCTAATATAAATTCTGCAATAGTTGATCTAGTCGTTTTATAATATGCAATAAAAATTTTAATAATTAAATGCAACATTTTAAGCAGCTTAAACTTTGATATATTAATAAATAAAAGTTTTAGCTTTTTAAGCTGCGATTTTAGTTTAACTGCTTAGTATTAACTATATATACAATAACTAAAAACAGCACTTATATTTATTAAATTTGTTATTAGCTACACTTATTTTAAGCTACTACTACTATACTAAAATAAATAGCAGCAACATATTACTATTAAATAATATATCGCTTTTTTTAAATAAAGCAATAACTTCTTTTTTTTTTAATGCTAAAAATACTTTAATATAAAATTTATATAAGTTAAAAAATATAAAAACATAAAAGTAACCGCTATTAAAGTTTAATAAGCTTTTATATAAAGCAGTTTTAACAGCAATATTAAAAAGGTTTAATTATTTAAATAACTTTTTATAAGCTTTAAAAAAGTCGAAGTTATATATATAAATAATAGCTTGCAATATTAATTTATATGTTTTATTATATAGTTTATACACTTTGTTATACTATTTAAGCGATATTATATATATTAATATTTACGCTATATTTATTTACAACATTGTTTTAAATAAAACATCAACTTTAACAGCGTTTTATATAACATTTTATAAATATAGCTATTTATTACTATAAAATAATTTTAAAAACAGTAAATATATTTTATTTAAAACAATATTGTTAAATTAAAGTATATATTATTAAAATATATTATTTAGTAATTATGCTATGCTATATTTACATACAATATTTTCAATTTTAAGCCTATAGTACTGTTACTTTTGCTTATTAAAAAAACAAATATTAAACTTTCATTTTTATATCTAGAAATATTAAAAAAGTATATCGCTAGTATAAATAAGCTAAAACAAACTTAAAAATAACTAATTAATATATAAATATTTAATATATAACTTTGTTAAAAACTAATCAATAAACAAATTAATATTAAACAAAACAAATATAGCAAATTTTTCAATAAGCTCGATAAAACAAATAGCATATATTAATACTAAAGTATTAAAATTTTTAGTTAAAACAAAAAAGCAAAAGTTATACTTTATATAATCTATTAAAATAAACAGCTAATATATTTATATAAACATAAGCCGTTAAAAGTTAACAGCTATAAAATGTAACTATAAAACACAGCATTTGTAGCAAAAGCTATAATTAAGCAACAGTATTTGTAACAATATAAAAAATAACAAAATATATAGCTAGCTTTTATAATTTTAAAAAACTTAAAAAATGTGCTCTATGTTTACAAACTGCCCAAAAGTAAATATACTAGCTTAAAAACAATAAAAAGTCTATATAAAATTAAAGCTTAATATAAACAGCTTAAACTATAGCATATTAAATAAAAACTAGCTCTTGTTTAGCGTTTAAAAGTGCTATTTATAAATATTATAAACTTTGAACTAATATAGCAGAAAAAGCTTCTTAGCAAGCTTTTTTACTATATTTAACAAACTTATATTTTAAAACAAGTTTTGCAAATATAAATATGCTATAAACCTTTTAAATATATAATTAATTGCTTACTTTATATAAATTAAATATTTCAACTTATAAAACAATATAAATAATAAAGCTAAAGTATTGATTTAATTTTTAAGCTTAGCAATATACAATATATTATAAAACTTAAAATCTATCTAAGTTGTTTTAAAATTTAATAAATCAAAGTTAATAATTAACAAATATTTGCAATAAAAGTTATATATTGCTTTTTTTAAAATATCGCTTGTAATAACATTTTTTATGTTATATTTTTACAAAATAATAATTAAATCAGCAAAATAACACAATTTATACTTGTTATATAACTGTTTTAAATGTTTTTAAAATGCAGCGATATATTTATATAGTATATAATATTATAAATAAATTTAGCACTTTTATATATAAACTTAAACTTTAGTTTATAGTATATTAGCTTTTGTTTACATTTAAATAAACAATATAAAATGTTGATTTATAACAATATATAAACAGAAATATTTAAACGTTAATAATACACAGTTGTTAACAAATAAAAACTGCATATTAAAAAATAAGTAGATAATATATTGCTTAAAAATAAACAGTACATTTAAAAAAAGCAAATATACATAGTTAAATCTGCTGATATTATAAATACTAAGTTATATATTATATGTTATATAAAATACAGCAAACTAAAAAATACAATGTAAATTTTGCAACAATATAGTATAAAAAAAAAAAATATAAAACAAATAAAATATATGCTTTAAAAATGCTTCTAAAAACTAAAGCTAAATAATATAACTATCGATATTATAACTTTTTTTAACTAAAAGTTATGCTTACAATATAAAAAAAAAGTTTTTAGTTAATTAAAACAAAAGTTTAAATTTGTTATAATTTAATAATAAATGTTGAAACAATATTTTCTAATAAGTTAACTTTTTTTAAAATACTGTTTTATTTGTTAAATTATTATTTACTAAAATATTATTAAATATAGCTAAGTTATTATTAATAATATACTTAGCTAGCTAAAACAAAGTATAGCTTTTGTAGTATTTATTGCTATTTAATATAGTTGTTAGTACTACTTTTAATATATATTTAATAAAAATATAAAAAAAAAGTTTATAACTAAAATATTTAATAAGTTTAAAAAGTTAAAAAAAAGGCTTAAAAAATAAAATATTTATAAAAATTAAATATTTTGTTTTTTAAAAGCTTTTAGATTATATAGTCTATTTTTTAAAAGCTTTCAAATAGATATTCCATTTTTTAAAAACTTTTAAGTTAGATATTCCATTTCTTAAAAGCTTTAAATCAAATAGTTTATTTTTTAAAAGCTTTTTAAAAACAGCAGACTGCTCGATTAACAAATAAAAAAAACAAAAAGTAAAATCGGCTAAAAAATATACTATAGTTGCATACTTTTTGGTATATCACTATTATTTAATATTAAACAAAGTTGCATTTTTGCTACAAAAAAATAAAAAACCGCTATTTTAGCCAGTTATACAAAAAAGCTAAATTAAAAGCTTCTTTTATTAATTAAGCAGTAAACAACAGGTTTTTTAAAATATCAGTATTTTTAGTAAAATAGCTATCAATAATAGTAGCTTAAAGTTCAAATGTTGTTTCGCTAGTTATTAAATAGTCAGATTTAAAATTAAATAAATTTAGCTTATTAGATATAGCATTATCTAAATCTTCAACTGTAGCTTTGTTACTATTTGCCAAAAAAGTAGCAGAACTTGTCCTATTTTAGTTATTATTATAAAAAAAGTCTAAAACTTTTGAACTATATTAAAAAACAGTATGATTTAAGCTATCGAAAACAGTATTTAATATATAGTATAATCAAAAAAGTAAATACTAATTATTTTTTAGTGTTTTAATTACGCTTGCGCTATTAAAAAAGAAAATAATATAGCAATAAAACAAAATATCAATCTAAAAGTTAATAAATTAAGTAATTAAATTGTTATAAATTGCTATTAAAAATAATAGAGACTTATAGCTTTAAGATTTAATTATATATCGATATTGTAACTATACTAAAAGTTCGATCAAAATAAAAAATAAAGCGATTGAATTAAAAAATAGGCTGATTAAATCAAATTATAAGTTATTTTAAATAAAGTATTGTTTAAAAAGCTATATTAACAGCAAAATAAAAAAAAAGTAGAACTGGCTATTTGGCTAAGAGGTTTTTTGTAACAGTATTTTTTGCTTTTACATTTACGCTTTATTTCGTTTTTTCTAGCTACATTTAGTATTTAATAAAAGCATTGTTTTTATAATTGTACTAACAATGAAATAATATATAAAATATAAAACTAGTAATATTGTTTTTATAATACTATTAATAATAAAATAGTAATTAAAAGTATAAAATTAATAATGTTGTATAATATTTATAGTAATAATTATAAAAAAAAAATAAAAAAATAAAATATAATTAAAAAAGTAAAATAAATTATTTAGTTTTTTTTATTATATTTATTTTAAAAATATATATATATATTT
>MU378384.1:0-33878 GCA_022495175.1 Hypoxylon argillaceum | reverse complement strand
AGGTCTAGTCTAGTCAAGTCAATCAAATCAATCAAATCAATCAAATCAATCAAATCAATCAAATCAATCAAATCAATCAAATCAATCAAATCAATCAAATCAATCAAATCAATCAAGTACAGTTAAATCAATCAAATGTAATCAAGTCAATTGAATACAGTTAAGTTAATTAAATCTATTTATATTAATTAAATTAATAATAAAAGTAATTAAGCTAAAAATATACACATATATAAACTATAGTTTTTGTATTATTATCTTTTTATATTGCAAACCGTTTTCTAAAAACGAAAATTGGAGAAAAAATAGTTTTGTCGGTATATGTACGTATGGCCCACCGTCCACTAAGGCTTCCTAGCGAGACGCACAGACCACTCTACAAGAGTAGAATGTAACAGAGTATTTAATTCAGCATCTATCTTACATCTCTCCTCCCTAGTGGACCGGAGCTTGCAACCTGGCCCATGTCACGAGATGTTGGCACCAGAAGCGGCAGGCTTCGCGCAGGTAGACGGCGATATTGGCGCCACGGGCTACAATGAAACGACCGTCGACGTTATCGCGGTACCGTGCATAGGCGCTTCACCTTACGCCACCTGGGATAGGGATCCTTTGCCTGATGGTTACTTTGAGTTCTCATCTCGTGTCCAACATGACTATCCAGCGATTTGTGAGCTTACTGGATCTGCCATCTTGACGCCGGCTGTCCCCCGCATTCTACCCAAGTCCTTAGGCGTCTGGATCCGCCACGGGATTCGTGGGACCGTCAACTCCGCGAGAGTACTTCTGTACCAGCACCGCAAGCTATGTGAGGGTCTCACAATAGATCAACTTGCCGATGATCTGCTTGAAAGTATACAGCGCGACAGACAGCAGGCTCGAAGCTCGCGACCGCTGTTCTTCATATGTCATAGTATCGGGGGATTGGTAGTCAAACGGGCGCTCACCAGAGCGAGCGAGCGCGGTACCAACCACGGATGGATTCTCCAAAACTGCCATGGCATTACCTTTTTCTGCACGCCACATCTCGGCTCCGATTACCTCTCCATGCCCAACTTGAGGAATGATTTACCCCAAATACTGCACCTTGAGAGTCCTCTCCCGCTCTCCATTACACATGACCTGCGCCTTGCCAATCGCTACTTGCGTGAGCTACAGACCTCATTTACTCAGATTGCAGGTGATATTCACGTTTGGAGCTTTTACGAGACAGTGAACACGCAGCTTTCGGGCTCAGGCTCAGCAGCAATCGCCGAGGTGAGTTTCGATACGCTCTTAGTACCCGTTCAGTCTGCACTGCTTGGGATGAGGCGTGAGCAGGTATTCTCTTTGGACAGTGATCATGCGCACTGTGCATCGTTCGGATTACAAAATAGTAGGAAAATGCAGCATTATCTCTTAGATCTAGGAAATGCCCTACGTAATGCCGAAGAGCTTGTTCGGAAATATGTGCATACGCCTTTTAATCTCTCGCAGCGCGTGAAAATCGATCTCACAGGCTTTTACGAAAATCCCGATCCGGGGACCTTCTCTCATCTGGTTTACAGCTCGCGCTACCCCCTGGAAGAATTTCTCCAGAAAGGGTTGGAAACTTGTATTCAAGAAAGACTTCATACCACTTCCCCTAGATCAATAAAGACTTACACCCGGTCGCGGGCTTCCAAACCTGCCACAGGCTTCGGCATTCATCATGCCACCAGCGAGACCTCGGGTCGAGATACAGATGCCACTATATCTCGTAGGCGGTCTGATCCTGAAGTCGGGTCTTCTCAATACCCACCCAGCTTGTCTACACCCGACATAATACTCATAGCGCCAACAAGTATGCCCAACGCTGTCGTATAGAACTTAATTGGCGAACGCTAAGCCGGCATTCTAGAAACCGACGACAAATCCCCCCACGTTGCTGAGGCCCCTGAGCAGCGTGTGCTGCATGTCAGCTCGACGTTGAAAGACCTCCCGGCAGGATTTTCAAGGCCAGACCCAAATAGACGCAAGTATCACTGGATTCATGTGCCTTTCAATAATCCTCAGTGGGTCGAGAGGATATTCAATTCCCTCTCGGACACGGACCACCGTGATTACTCTGACTTGCTGCGGGGTGAGAATTGGCACAGTGGTAGAGTGCGGCATGCCCAGTCACATGTTCCCCATGTCAAGCCTGGTTGTGGATTTGACAGCATAAATACCAGTGAGTTGACTTCTAGTTTGTCCCGAATCGAACCCGTTCGACATCTAATATTTGTTGACTGGCCAAGTTGAGTCGCCATCGCGGGGTAAATTCGAGAATCCATTGCGGCATAAACAAACCTTTAACCCTTTGAACACTGCGGCACATTTACATCTTTACCTGCCTTATCTACACTATGACACGTACATAAGCATGGTCAAGCGTCGCCAACTCTTGCTTCGGCGCCTCAAGCATGGCCGTGCTCATCCTGTCCCACGAGACGTCGCGGAGTTAGAAAGCCTTGAGCTTCGTGTTATTTGGGGGGAGATCGGTAACGAAACCCCGCTGAATCTGAGGAGGACTCTCGATCAGTACGGCCAACCTTGGCTAAAGGATACCTCTGCTCGTGACGATAGCCAGATGCTCTACAAACTCACGAAAGAGAAAGACTCAGCGTCAGGGCCGCGGAATATCCCAATACAGCCGACGAGTATGACCGATGACTACAAGTCGGACTACTCGGACGTGTTGGATGATGACATAGAAGGCACTTTATTGAATGGAAACGTACTAATGGTCGATCAACTTTGGCTGTGGGCCTTCGATTCGACAACACTAGTGACCTTCTTTACCGAACGCGAAACCTCCCCCTTGGAGGGTACGCTATTCCAAGCAGCCGATTTGTGGATCTCTATACATAACCAGATCAATGGGCCGGTGCGCTGCGAGAACGCCTTAGACCTTGCGGCTCTCGTGACACTGCATGCCGTGACTGTACTACTCGACCAAAACTCGCACCCTGACTTGGAGGTTTTTAGAATTTTTGAAGAGGCAATTGGTATAATGGTACGTATACCTAATACCCATCTAGATATAAACGAGCTGACGTATCTAGGCGGAACGCATGACATCTTCACTTCGACGATTCCGAATGCAAGCGTCTCCGCACTTAATGCCAGTCACAGATGTTTCCGCAGAAGAAGCAGAAAAGAAACGGATATCCATCGAGAAGCGCCAAGAACAAGAGCTCGAACAGGCGGAGCGCATGAACCGAGAAGACACGTCCGTCCTGCTCGAGCTGCGCGACGCAAACGATGAGCTGACAACGCTGAGGGACTTATTCACCGAGCAGACTACTATCGTCGAGACCATGCGGGACAGCTACCTGAAGCGCAACCGAGTGGAAATAACCCAGAATGGCGTCCTCTTCCTGGACCGTGCCCTAGAGAGACTGGGCGAGTACAGGAAGCAGGTGAGCGACATGATGGACCGGATCGACACGGTCAAAAAGGACTACCAGACCCTCCTCGAGATGATGCAGCGCGTAGACGACGTGCGATTCAGCCGGCTGCAGACGGAGCTGGCGAGAAGCCAGAACCGGACGCTGATGATCTTCACCTCGTTCACCGTGATCTTCCTGCCGCTGAGCTTCTTCACGAGCCTGTTCGGCATGAACACGCAGGAGTGGGGCGGCGACAATAACATCAGCCTGAGGGTCATCGGCGCCATCAGCCTGCCGGCGAGCGCCCTGCTTGTTCTCACGAGCCTTATCGTCGCGTTCAGCACCAGGGTACAGACGGCCATCAAGAAGCCATTCAAGCCTCTGAAGTCACAGGTCCAGGAGTGGCAGCAGAAATTGAAGGCAACGAAGCCGAGAAGGAAACCCGTGCTTCGATCGAGGCAGTCTCGGAGCGCTGATTACGACTTCTGGGAATCCGTCAGGGAGGCCAAAATGGAGGATTACACAATTCCGGATGTGAATCGAAAGCGGCGATAATCGTCGTGTGAATCTGTATAAAATCGTGCACTTTTCTCAGAGCAATTTACACCTTCCAGCATACTGGATACACCTACAGTTTTGGGTAGCATTCGTCGCTTCTTATCTCGCATTCGATTTGAGCCCTCTTAAGGATATACACGCGATCAAGGATAGGAATATAGAAAAGAAATAAGGGGGAACATCAAGGGGTAAACTATGTCTATAATAACGAGTAGGGTAAAATAAAGGAGCATACCATGACCTTTACATATCTAGTCGACGAGAATAGAAAATAAGCTAGCAACCAACCACAGATACGATTCCTAATCGTGGCTTCAAGGCAAAGTGGTTTCGAGTATATAGACTGATCTTATTCTCTGGAATTACTTATTCCGCTGCCCAACTTTCATATCTGCTCGGTGCGTTCCTTAGTTAGATAGTAGCGACTCTCCTTTATGACCTCTAACTCTTTCGATCCCCCCTGAGAACCTGCTACGCTATAAGAGCTCTTGTCTTATCAGCCGCATCAACTCTAAAGCTGAGGTTATTACCCGCAACGATTCCTAGGAGCCTAAAAGGCCAATCTCTCAAATCGAATCCGCCAAGAGGCTCCTGAACTCATAGCCAGATCTCATGCACAACATCGCCCAATGACCGAGCCTCACAGCCTCCATACATTTCCCTCACATTCGAACAAAACCCATATATATTCATCTCTAAATAAGTATATCCCACACCCATCCCCCACTTTTATAAACCCATTTATTCCCCTCCTCCTTCTCCCCCTTCGCGTCGTTTACATAGGAGCATTCCACCTCAAATTAATCTGTTTTTTCCGGACCTATTCGAACAATTAGCACTCACTCACTCACTCACTCTCCACTCTCCCCACATCCCCAAAAGAAAAAAAGAAGGCTCGGACTCACCATAGGCCCAACCCCAACCACGCCCACAAAAAGCGCAACAACAGTCGCGACGAGCGTGACCTTATTAAACCCCTTGCCCAGCACATCGAACGCCGCCGACGGCGCGACGCGCGTCCCAAACACGTCGACGCCGAACGCGAGCACGAGGCACGTGCTCTCGAGCACGGCAGGCGCGACGAGGATGGCGCGCACGCCGAGCACGTCGCGCGAGTGCGTGAGCGTCAGGCGGGGGTCGAGCTCGATGGCGGGCACGTAGCGCGCGAGCCCTTCCTCCTGCTCGGCGGCGGTGGGGTCGCGGCCCGTGGGGCGGCGGGGCTCGAGCAGGGCGCGCGGGAGGCCGATGATGGCGCGCGACGCGGGCATGTAGGCCAGCAGCTGGCGGCTCGCGATGCCCTGGCGCGTCTGCGTCACGGCGAGGGCGGTGAGGGGGCCCGAGAGGATGAAGGTCTTGGACACGACCGAGGGGAGGGCCGGGCCGGTGGGGAAGTCGACGGGGTCGAGGGAGGAGAAGTTGGCGGCGTCGCCGAGGGGGCCGCGGTCGTTGGCGAGTTCGGACTCGTAGAGGTCCGAAATGACGGCTTGGTAGCCTTTGAGGTTCTGGGATTGTGATTCGCGTAGTTCGTACTGGCCGTAGTACGTACACAGGAACCAGTTCTCGGAGATGGTGCAGCTGATGTCCTTATCGGGATCAACGCCCTCGTAGGATGAGGAGGCTAGAACTTGTCCAGAGACAGTATCCAGCAGATAGGTAGACAAGATGGAAGCATTGCTGTCAACAGCAGCAACCAATATTGTGTTCAAATTTAAGTACTTGTATTTGACTGTCCTATCACCAAGGACTCGGCCGATAGAAGCAATGGGATCATGCTGGGGGCGAGTTGCAACGTTGACAATATGCTGTCCCACTGGAGGCGAGAAGCTCCAAATCGAGACCGGAGAGGCTAATTCATCCTTCTTCACATAGCTAAAGCCTTGAATTTCATTCTCGCCGGTGCGAGTGACCACGGTCTGTCTGGGCGCCCACCCAACCTGCACATCGGCGAGTTTGCCGTCACGTTCGATGGGGAGAAGCCAAGGCCCGGCGTCGCTGTCTACGACAACGGCACTATCGACGGGAGGGAAAAGAGTAGAGGGCATAGCCTCAACGGTTCTACCAGTATCAGACTTGACGATGATGAATTCGCCTTCGGAACCGCGAACGGTTACAAAACCCTTGGCATTGTCGGCGTGGATGGCCTTGACATCCCAGTGCTTCCCGGACGGCGTCTCATTGGCATTCTTTGACCATACAATCTTTCCATGATTGCCGGCGTCAAGGCCGTATAGCTTTCCACGCTTAGTTGCCAAAACAACGAGCTTGTTAAACCCAAAGCTATCCCGTGTGAGTTGATCCGCAGACTGCGTAGTTTCAGAGCCAATGATGCTGCTGAGTAGACGCTGAGGGATGGATTGTAGGTAAGTGGGGAGGTATTGGAGGTCGTTGATATGACGGTTCACACGGTGCACATATGCCGACCATGGATTACTGTGAGCCTCGGCCTCTAGAGTTCTAGCTAGATCCTCCGACTCGGGAATCTCGGCCCAAGTTGCGGCCACAGCACCGCTCAAGCCCTCGAGACGTATCCAGGCAAGTTCACCGTTTACGATTTGTGTCCAATCATCTGAGTCTGTCACAACGACGGTTCGCACGGCATAACTGTCCCCGGATTTTCTGATGACTTCAGACACACCATGAACGGCGCCAAGCTTCTCGGCTCCTGCCTTCAAAGACCATCGGCCGAGGATACCATGTGAAGTAGACGACGTGACAATAATCTCATCATCCGTAACTCTTGTGAAGTATACATTGGCACCAGATGAACTTGTTGAAAAAGCGCTCCCGCCCTCGAGCAATGGAAGCACGTATGCCTTCGTTATGGCGCTGCTCTTCAGATCAATGTGAAAGACCTCGGCTCTGCTACCGGACTTTGTTCGACTATGTACTAGGAAGTGAGGTGAGGATTGAACAGTGTGTGGCGCATGAATCTCCACATCTACCGTGTCCGCGGAGAGTGGGAACTCCTGTTTGGTCTTGAGACCCAGGACGTTGACATTCAGCTTGTTCGTGGCGCTGTCTGTCCATGCAACAATCGGGGCAGCCGAATTGGCACCGACAAACATGACGTCTTCGGGCTTTTGAACATCGCTCTTAGTGCCAAGCGGGATCTCATCTAGCTTCTTGCCGGTCAAGATGTCCAGCACTATGACCTTCAGATTGTATGAGAGGAGGGACCCGTGTAAGGTAACGACAAAGACCTTTTCTAAGCTGGTGCTCACTTGTAAGGGCACGTCCTTGGTCACCTCTTTATGTTCCCAGATGACGTGTCCCTCGGAGCCGTGTATCCTCCTTGCGACCGTTGCGCCATGTTCTTGGTAGAGAGCTAGTACGTCCTTGCCCCCTCGCTCTGTAATCTCCATCACTTCGAGGTCTTTAATTTCGCCATTCAACGTTAGCGACCAGACATTGCGGCCAGTCAGAGCATCCCACGAGCTCACAGCGCTCCCGTACGCGCCGGCCAGCCATGTCTGGTCCTCTGCAGCGCGTAGAAACCCCCCGCCATCGGTGACATTGCCAGCTAGCAGCTGTCGCCATACCACGGCGCCGGTACTGGGATTGACGGCACCGAGCACGCCAAGGTCGCTGAGGGTGTACAGGAGGCTCGCCTTCTCTTCGGGCCGCGGTCGGTGGAAGAATGTGGTTTCGCGTTGGGGGACGCCGAGGAGCTCGTGGTGGTAGTCGATGTGGCCGACCTCGTCCTGGAAGACGGCGCGAACGGTGGCCGGTAGCGCGAGGAGGACAGACAGCGAGAGCGCCTGGAGGGGTAGCTGCATCTTGCTAAAACGATCGCATGTGCAAGGCGCGAATTATACGTATTGTAGTTGGGGGTGGTTAAAGAGAAGGGAGCTGTACAAGATACCCAGACATTGGCCGTGACATGAAGTATTCAGAACAGCTATATAAGTAACTAGTTGTACATGAAGCATTAAGGATCGGTGACGTTGATACAAGCAGCCTTCTACAGCTCACACTACTGCAGCTAGTAACTTTACATTGGCCTGTAGGCTGTGGGAGTGGGTCCCGATACCCTTATCACTACCCACTACTTATACCAGCAACAGGGGTAGCCGCTAGTCTAGTTGTTGCCTTAGGTATTGGTGTATAAGTTGGTACCGGTGTTAAAGCTACAAGTGAAATAAATATACAATTCTCAATAACAGAGTTTTTCGAAACGCGATAGGTGAAAGTCATGCACGATTGTCTGTGTCAATTGATCAAGCAAATGAAAGTCTCGTCGCCGCGAGGTGATTAGTTTTGTCAGGAGAAGAACTCTCAAAACATCGGTCTCAGTCGCGAATAACCTGCTAGGTAGTGTACACAAAAGCATCCCCAGTTGATCGCCTGCTTGCTCAATCTCATCTCAAATTATACGCCAACGTTTTGATCAACAAGGCACGCCGTTTTAATGGTTACAAGCTAGACAAATTCCCTTTTGGTCCGTGATGCGATAAGATAGAACGTCTGAGCGTCCGTACATGGCAGGGGGGCTAGGAAAGCAACGGGACAATGAAACTGCAATAGCTACAGGAAGTGGTTGTCGAGATTACTCGTCCTCGGCCTTACTATAGAAAGGGTTAGTAACGAAATAAAAAACTACCATCCTTCCACTTACGCCTTGGTGCGAGATCTGCCACCCTTGGAGGCCGTCTTCGCCTTGCGACTAGCTTTGCCCTTCGCGACGGTCTTGACAACTGGCTCATCGTCCTCCTCTTCCTCGTCCGCGGGGGGAGGTGAAGGGGATGGTTCCTTCTTCGCCACCTTTCTGGCCCTGCCTTTCTTAGCAGGGGCAGGGGCGGGGGCGGGCTCCTCAGGCTCCTCGACATCTTCATCTTCCTCTTCATGTTTGTGGATAGGTAGTTTGGTTTTGAGACTGGCCTTGGTCTTCTTGGCTGGCTTTGCCTCCTCTTCGTTCTCATGGTCGCCCTCGTCGACCTTCTTAGCCTTACGGCCTCCTCGAGCCTTCTTCACGGGTTGGACCTCTTCCTCCTCTTCCTCCTCCTGAACTTTCTTGGCCTTACGGCTAGCTGCCGCCTTCTTCTTTGCCGGCTTAACCTCTTCAGCTTCCTCTTCATCGTCATTCTCAACTTTCTTCGATTTTCGGCTAGCTTTGGCCTTCTTCTTCACTGGCTCAGCCTCCTCAGCCTCAACCTCTTCTTCCTCTTCATCGGCCTTCTTGCGGCCGCGTTTAGCACCAGCAGCCTTCTTTGGGGCAGCTTTCTTAGGAGTCGTAGCATCTTCGTCGCCCTGAGCTCGTGGGTAAGTCAAATGCATAATCAGCAGAATAGTTATAAATAGTCTCACCTCGTCCTCGTCGGCTTGGGGTTTCTTAGCTCGGCCACGGATCGCCGTCTTACCAGGTACATTAAACTCGGGATCCTACCATAATAATTAGGTAAACGTGGCGAGAAGGATAAAAAAGTGTGACAATCAGGAAAAAAAGGACGGAAATCCGGCAGATACCGGATAGAGCCCGAATCAATCAAGTTTGTGAGAAAGAACGCTTCAAGGGAGACCCACGCCATTGAAATCCTCGGCATCAATATGGCCCTGGGCTACAACGCGCTTAATTTTTTCCTGGAGATCGGGATCACTGTAATGCACTTAGTCAGAAAAGATAACTATGGGACGAGGAAGTGGTGGCTCATACGAAATCTCGTCATAGCCATCTAGCAAATCCCAGTCATAGCCATCATCCTTCTTAATAGACTCCTGCACGTTCGAAATAGTCTTGCCGGAAACGCAGCCCCTAGGTAACCAGAGTCAGCACAGAAGAGGTGGGGAGCATATATAATAATAGCACCATCGGGAAGGCCATACCAGTGACGCCATTTCCAGGATCCATGCTCAGTGCCGGGCATGACAAACCACACTCCAAATCGGAGCTCGCCCTTGACGATCTTGTGCTTTTCATCCTTGCATACTTTGTCCTGGCAACCGGCACGGTTGTTGGGAGAGATCTCTGCGAAGAGAGTTAGTGTCCTGACTATGAGTCCTCGAGCATGTAATATATGCATTCAAATCCCTTCACGGATCTAGGTAGGAGAGCCGTGTTATATCACATATTCCTAGATTAAGCTTGAGGGTGGATGGAAGCCGAAACGGAGTAGACGCGACGCCATGAGCAAAGAAACGATGAATGTATCAAATAGATGAAAAGTTGACGTACCGATACGATAAGACATCTTGCCCCGGGGTTAGAGAGCAGGAAAGTATGAAATGTGAAATGTGAAATATGAGGTCTGATGAAGTGACAATTATCTGGCGCGAACTGTCACGACGGAGTCGCAATGCGATGCAATCGTCGCTGTGGGAAAGTTCAAATTTGTCTAAGAGAACAGGAGGACAATGAACAGGTCAGGTGGCAGGGGGTCGGAATAGATTGATGGATGTATGAAGAGAGAGATGGACCAGTGCAATTACGACGACACGAAAAGGAAGCTCTAATGGGAAATAAAGTGTTGCTTGTGCGCTAGAAGAAGAGATGGGAGAGTTGTTGTTGCTGGTGTTGTTGCCTGAGAGATGTGTGGTGGCACATCCGTCAATACCTGGATAGGAGGCGGTGGATGAGACGCGTGCCGGCGGGTGGGATAAACAACCTTACAAGGTAGTAGTAGGTAGTAGTAGGTAGTGTCTACGTAGGACTAGATTCATCTAGCTAGCTAGGTAGACGTGCCTGCCGCTGATAAGGTCTGTCGGATAGCACCTACCAATAGACCGTGTGATCCGATTTGCAGTGCAATTGGTGTTGTATGAGCTGATGAAACCCAGGCTTTTTGTATTGTTGAAGTAGATGGTTTATCTTGCCCCCCTGTTGTGTTGTAGCGTAGTGGCGTGAGACTCAGAACAAATTCTGTAGGTATAGAAATTGGAGGGTGTGATAGCCGAAGTGCATTGCCTAGGCGCCCACTGTAACACCCGTAGCCCACTATAATTTAGGCTAGACTTTACTAGTACTGGGGGACCTAATCCAGGTTAAATTGGACACATGCATCAGCTCATGACATTCTTGGACAAACAAGCTGAAATATAAAACCCATTCAAAATCATTGGTGACTAGAACACAACAATGATAACAGTAAGCTATTCCCAAGCCTTGATAAACGACACGCGATATTGTTTAGTCGATATGCACGGTCCTGACCTGAAACTCGAAGCCAGGTAAATGAAACCGAGAGGGTAGGTAGGTAACCTTTAACCAAGTACACGTTCTACATCCCCATATGGTTCATCTAGCTATTGAGGCGCAATGTCATTGTCTACGTCAAGTACGCCACATGATCTCATTTTTATCCTACTCGCCAGCCTGTCTTTATAGGAAAGGGCACCACCCTATGTACATGGCCGTCAGGTTCTTTGGATTAACCGCTTGCTTGATAAGCTCATCGACCTGTCCCTCCACGCCAAGAGGAATGCTCTCGTCGGGGAGCAAACCCTGAACCTTCCTTTTGATACTCTGCACCACGCTCTGGGGATTGAGCTTCACTACTTCGTGCTTCTTCCGTTTATCCTTCTGAAGATCGAGAGTGGGGTCGTAGATAAACGCCTCGAGAATCGTCATGAGCGTTTCTTCCTGCTGCCGAAGAATGCTTAGTGTCAACTCCGAGCACTTTCTAAAGGGTCCTTCGTATCCATAGATGCCCATCGCAGCCACCATATTGTGTGTGAGTCGGAACGGAACTCGCTCAGGTTGCGCAAAGGTAAGGCCCTTGTCAAACAAACAGTTGAAGTCGACGTGGAAGATACCGCCATTTCCTTCCTCGAACAGCACGTTCTCGCCATGGCGATCGCCAAGCCCCAATATTGTTCCCACCATAGACATCACAGCGCACGATCGAGTATATCTAAGTCGAGCTGTAAACCATATCGACGGGCTGGGAAACTGCGAGATGAACCAATTGGGCAGCACTGGTGGGTACATGCCTAAAATACCTTCAGTGAATATCTTGGTATTTTGATCCCCCGCGGCCGCATCCTTCATCATCTGCTGGAGGTTGTGATAGTTTGGCACTATTCCACGTGACCGGTAGATGTTCAAGAGTATGTCACGGAGTGTTTTGAGACCCTCCACCCATTCAATAATGCCGCATTCCTCATTAAGTGGTGTGACTGCGTATGTTCGTATATACAGTTGCCGTCTACTGGAGTCGGCATCGCGTTTCAGCGATCGATTGATCATGCCATTGAACTCCATGAGTCGCTGGTCGGTTCGGAGGTCATCCTTAGGTTTGATCAGAAGTCCATAGTTGACGCCATTCGATCCGCGGGCCGTAAGTTTTCGAGGTTTCGCAAGGGAACCCAGGACCAAAACCTCGTCGAGAAATGAAGAAATGGTAATGACGTCCCCAGAGAACGCCTTGTGTCGCTTCAAATTGTCGGTCAACGTGGGAAGCGTAGCCGTGAGGCACGCTTCAATGGGGACCACCAGCGGACAGGGTGTACATTTATGGTTAAAGTGCAAATCCCGGGTAATACTAGCCATGGTGGTTCGATTACTTTGAAAATCACCGTTATTGCAAGCCAAGAGAAGTTGTTCGGCGAGTCTTTCGCCTTTCCGTAGTAAGGAAGGAAGGCTGTAACCGCCGTTCTCGACCTTAATGTTACGATCCTTGATGTGTAGCAATATCTGTTGACCTCGCGCCTTACGCTCAGAGGAAGCTTGTTTAGTAGTCATGATTGCAAATAGACTCCACAATGCCTGCCTAGGATGAGCTTCCACAACTTTCAGAATAATAGCCTGGAGTACCCTAAAAGCGTCTATGTTAGGGTGGGCTATTCGTGCTACGAGTTGAGGTAATGCTGTATAAAAGATGTATGCGGGAAGGCGAGCGATGTGTTTGCGTAGAATATCGTGAAGAGCTTCGAGTTGCATCTTTCGGCGATGATAAAGCTCTCGCGAAAGAGACACTTTCCCCTCGGGCGCCTTGTCAAATTGCGCACCAAGCTCGAGCCATAGAGTTAGGATTCGGGGTAGTGTCTGATATAAATATTTGGTTCCGAAGCTGAGAGACCTTAGGTAATTCTCAATCACGAGTTTCGCAACCTCTCCTGTAAGATACTCATCACTCTGATCATCTGGCTTCAGGGCCCTTTCAGACTCAAGGACCTTTTTATAATGGCGACCGACGTAGTAATGGCCCTTTTCCCACTGGCCAAAAATCAGAGGGATTGCTCGGTACTGTTCTCGCAATGCCGAGGCACTTGTCTGGCCAGCATTGTCTAGCCATTTTGCAAGCAGTAGCTTCGCACGAGCAGTTAAAACGTTTTGCTGGGTGCCCGTGTTTCTATCTGAGGCATCGTGTTCACTGAAACTATGATGAGAAAAAACTTTGCTATCGATAGCGCCCTGAAGGGTTTGTATGGCTTTCCTATTGTACCCCTCTTTCCACAAAAGGCGGGCGTTTTCAATCGTAGCAGACTCGTCGCCAAGCTTTGAAGCTCGAAGAACAGCATTAAAAGACTGGTGCATAGTATTAGCCTTCCTGGCGAGGCGAGCACTGGACAACCAAAGCGCCGAGATGTCTGTGTCACTAAAGCGTGGTCTTTCCAAGTTAGTAGCTCGTAGACCCAATGCCAGATAAGGGGCTTACCGTAATAATTCCATAGCTGCTCGGCGGATGCTCAGTACGTATTGCTTATCATTCACGTAAGAACCGAGCACTTCAAGTCGCCTGCTGAGTAGCTTTAAAATATCTTGAGGATGTTGATCTCCGTCGTTGCTCATGCCAGCAATGAGTTCCAAGTCAGTCAATACATGAGCTCTGAGAATGGGCTCGTGGCAAGCTTGCAGAGATGCGGTCGCCGAAGAGGTCAGGGACGAACCCACTCTCTCTCGCATGGTCTTCATAGACTGGAAAAAACCTTGCGTTGATTCTTTCTGGAGGTACAGCAGGGCTTGCGCTATAGACGTGTTGAAGTCCTCTAAGGGGTCTCCTTGATACTTGTCGAAAAACTTTTGCATTGTCTGCCATCTGCCAGTGGCCCAAGCGGCCTCGACCGCATATGGTACTATGCGGTTGGCATCTGCCTTCTTCTCGACCCCTTCGACGTAGTTAAGTAGGACATCTAATACCAAAGTCAGTCCGGGGGACAGAAAAGAGCTGCTAGAATTGAAAATACCGTGCTGCCCAGATTCTTTTAAACATGTGAGCAAATCTACCCGTACGTCGATATTATCCGGTTCTTTCGCAAGTTTGATTTCGTACCAAGTTTGTGCTGCAGTCCATCTCCCAGCTTTTCGGTCACTCAAAACCTGTTGCTCCATATCGAGGAGAGGGAGGTGTGCTGATATGCCTTCTAGTCCATCCGGCTCGTCGATCTGTGTATAGATGTCTTGCACTTGTTGGACTAATCGGTTTCTGTCATAAGCGCTGTTTTTGCCCTCGTCGACCTGGCGGATATGTTGTTCTAAGTGAAACAAGGCGCGGGAATATGCAGAACAATCCATTGCTCGTTGAGAAATAGACTCAGCGGGGAAAGAGGCTAAGAAATTTGTGACTTTCTCAATTCTTGCAGTCTCCCTAGTAGACGGGTTGGGAGTCGAGCGTTTCAAATGAACCCAGCGCATAGCATAATCAAGAAAGCGGAAGATAGCCTGTAAATTATTCGTTAATCATAAGATCTTTTTAATCTTTGAGAATCCACAACTTGCCTCGCAGTAGAGCTTGTGGTCTTCTCTTTCAGCATAAGATGCATCAGGTTCGGGTTTGTATTGTAGAACATTAAGAAGCTCGTTAAGGATATCTCTCCGTTCTCGTTCCGGGATCTCTTCGCCAAGAATTATATGCACAATCAAGTAGGGGAATAGAAATTCGGCGACGGACAAATCCTTAACTCGAATTAACCGACACAATGGCTCGAATAGGAGCATGGCAAAGGGGGTTTGGGGCTTGCGAAGGCAATCAAGTGTGAGGCTCCTTATCCAATTACCATATGACTTTTTGGCGGAAAATATCGGATATTTGACTGTGTGTTGGATCATAGGAGGAAGTTGATATTTCGAGGTCAAGAAAGGCGTCAAGATCTCTTGTGCACTTTGCGGAAGCGAGCACCATCTCCTGTATGCCGCTTCACCCTCCCCAAATCCTTCCAATTTCACAGCTTCTGCAATGATGCTTCTATCAAGAAGCTCCTGCATGGCGTATGACAAATATCCCTGCATTCTAGTGTCGGTCGCAGAAACGAAAGACAGAACCAGCACTTTCTCTAACAGGAAAAAGACAAATTCTGTGACCTGGCGGGATTCCTCGAAGTCGCTTGTATCGATAATTTGCCTTTCGCTTCGGACAGTTTCAATGCGGTTTGGGTCAAGACATCCCACTAACCCGATGCACTGAGTGCATAAATCACCGATTTCAGCGTCAAAGCCATTGTACCTTGAGGCGCAGTCCAAGAGTGCCCGGATGAGGTTTGAGACAATACGGTCCGGTTGTTCACTAATAGCAGACGCTTGCAAGTAGCCCTGATGTCTTTGCAAGTATTCGGCAAGTTCTTGTAAAGCATGCAGAACAACACCTGAAGTCTCGTGGTATAGACGTTCCGCAAACAGAAAGAAGGCTGTACGATTGTCCAGCGGGGAGCGTAGTTTGCTGAGCTTGAGTTCAATATCAGAAAGTTCGTTGATATGACTAAAGGACGGGAGCTTGCCGATAAATTTCTCGACTGTCGGGAGTTGCTTCTCTAAAAGAAAGTTCATCAGTTCTTTAGACAGTTGTTGTGAGATATCCTCGAAGGTAGACCAATACTGGTTGATGAGATAGAATGTCGTCTCGATTAAAATATCAATTTCAGATTCCTCAAAACAGAACATCATAGAAGCCCAGCATGAGAAAGCGGCAACGCGAAGTTCGTCGTCCGACATCGCCCCTAGTAGACATGCAGAAATCTATTCAGAGATTAGTCTACTGTTGCTGAATATGGTCAATACGAAATTCCTAACCTGTGGGCGCACGATGCGAACGTTGTTCTTCCCCATCCGTATCATTTCTTCCATGGCTTTGATACACTGTCTTCGCTCATGAAATGGAGCTCGTATCACCGCCCCATCATTGATAGTATCCGTCAATTGGGCCATTAAGGCAAGTGCGTGGTGATGTAAGAAACGGCCGGTTGCCTGGCTTCCCTTCTTAGACTCACCATTAGCAACAAGAATCATGCTCGCCATCTGGTGCAGTGCGCTACGGATCTACAGAAAGTCATGTTAGACGACTAGAGCTTAAAGTCAAACACCCAACTAGGCCTTACATGTGGCTTGCGAGCTTCATCTGCATTGGCTGCAGCTTTCAATACATGGAGAGTAGTTGTCAACGGCTCAGTCTGGAGTAAGTCGGCAAGGTCGAACTCATCAAAATGCGACGAGATATATCTCAGCAAGGACATTGTATATTGTCGAATATCCGCCGCTTCTTGGGTGATCAGCAGAGCCAATATACGGCCAAGATTAGCATTGTCGAGACACGGTTGCCATAATTCAGTCTCGTTGCGAGCGTCCGCTATCATTTGAATAACGTCCTTTTTCTTGTTTAGAACAAGGTATGGCAGAGCGTCTGCTTGGATATGGAGAAGCAACTCAGCTACGCTCATTTCCTGCATTTCCGCTAGGAGTTGGGCAAGTTTTGGCTGGGCGACAATGTCTCTAACGGCCAAGTAGGCTAAGGAGCTCCAATAAAATCCAAATAACTGGCTGGGAGTGATTGAACGGGTTCGGGCAATTTGAACAATCTGACTCTGATATGAACAAGCTATAAACAAAATGATCACCTCATGTTAACTTACCTCAGTAAACGCAGCGGCCGAGGTAACTGCACTTTTGTGGCCTAGATATTCTACCAGCTTGACGATAACTAGTATTAATTCATCCTCGGGTAGCACTCTTGAGCACGTAAGTGTAAGTTCTTCCACCTGCATGCAATTAAACTTACAATGATATGTGAGACCAAGCGAGAATGCATGACTCCGTAAACTTCGGTTGACCTTGGTCGGAGAGGTTCCTTAAGACACCGAGAGCAATTCCTCTATTTTTCTTTATCACATCATACTTAACACCGGAACGGGTAGTATGAGCAAGAAGACCAACGAGCGTGCGTCTGGCTGCAATTAGTTAGGAGCTTGCTGACTATCGGTGTATCTTACCCTGCAGCAATACGCAGTTCTCTCTGCGAACTATGAAGTGACTTCAAGCACCATTGCGCGGCAAACGAAACCTCCAAATCGAGGAATTCTAACGAGTTACAATGCTTGGTCATGCGTCTCAATGATACCATAGCTGCCACGCGAGGTTTCCGCGACTCGGAGAATGCAGCGGTCTTCAGCAAGCCGGTAAATATCTCGATAGCGAACTTCTTTGCGGCCACGTCGACGCATGTCGACGCCTTAAGGTTGTTCCGCCAAGCGCGGCAATCAACACAGCTGAACCGGGGTGAGTCCCCTTCGTCACGAGTCGTCATTGTGAGGGTCTCGTCGGCCGCGCAACATACATCAGCAACCAGGTGAATGACACGGACCTTGTCGGGATCAGAAAGGTCTGAGTATATTGATCTACAAATTTCATGAGATTGGGAGTTTCTTGACATGGCTTTGATCGACATACAATAGGGCAGTTGAGTAGCTGGCCAGGGTATCCTGTGGTTCCGCCCCGACAAGCTTCCATAAAAGGTTGGTTACCCTAGACAGTGTTTGTGGGAGACCTGTCTTCCTGCGTTTTGATTGAGGTTGTGCATCAGAGTTTTCCGGCGTACCAATCTCAATCCCTTTTACAAAGGAACGAAGCTCAGGGTCGAGAAACTGCTCTGACTCTGCGGGAGGGTCTAACGACACTGGGGGAGTACGAGCCATCCCAAGTAAGAGCTCCAAGCTCCTCTATATCAACTTAGCGGTCGAAGATATTTCCAGGGGCTTTCTGACTTACCCATAAGTCCGTTCCAGGAGATGCGATCGTTCTGTACTCTATTGACTTTTCTATTATAGGGATTATCTGTAATGATGCAAGGCGAGATACAGTTACGAACAATAGACACGCTTGTGCTATCCTCACAGTGGCCGCGCTCAAGAGTTTGTCATCGACGTTTATTACATCACCAACTCCAAATGCAGTCTGCCGGTGTATGAGCACCTCAGTACACAGGTGCACTAGCAGAATGTATGTTTTCTCTTGGACTAACGGATTGGGGTTCACCAGAAGCCTCGCTGTATCGGTGATTTTGATCGTAGTCTGCAGCAACTGAGGCAGGCATGAGCGAGACATATATCCCCATCGGTTTTGCGTACTATGCATACGCAGAGCAGCATCCATTAGCCACGGGACCACTTCATGGAATGGCTGGGGGGTGTTGGAACTAAGTTGATGGTCCACTAGAGGAACGGACAAAAGTGATAAGAGATGCGAGGCATGACGTAGCGCCTGCGATGCTAGATTGATAGTGTAAGTGCACTGCTCTTGAAGGGGTCGGAGTTGATCGCAACCGAGAGACTCGAGAAAACTGTCTTCAGGCAACTGTAGTTTGAGGACAGGGTCTCGATTGGTAGGAGACGAAAACTCGGCCAGATGACCCTGGACAACTTCATAGATGATCAGCCAACGGTATAATGGCACTGATCAAGTGAACAAACCGTCAAAGTTGCTACGAAGGTAGGCAACAAACCGTGGAATATGCATCCAGAGGCTATTTGATCGGCCTGTTGTCGAGCACAGCTCACGAAAGAAGGCCTCGATTGGGGTGGCCAAATCTGCACACAAGTCATCTCCAAGCATCCTAAGAACCTTAGGGAATATCCATATCCAGAGTGGTTCGGGACCCCTGAAGAGAAATGCACCGCTATTGGCAGTGAAGAGCAGAACCTCAGGGGTCTCGTTCACCGTGATCCTAAGAAAGTTAATAGCCCGCGTGGCGTCAGTTCGTAGCTGCGACTTGTCGGCAAAGGGTTCATCCCATTTGGGGCCCTCCAGTACAACGCGAGCATAGACATATATAAGCATATGATTATGCTCAATCCTGTCTTGGTATGAGGTAAGAAGACTAGGGTCATTCTTCACTCGCTCGATAGCAGCAAATAGCCTTTGAAGCTCAATGGTCTCATCCGGGCGAGAAGATCGAGCCGATGTAGAGATGTTCTCTACCAGCTGGGCAGCTAAAGTGGATGGAGGCGGGGCGTTACTGTCCATGACGCCGTTGTTGAAGCCCTCGCGGCCACTCAACATAGTTCTGCCATGGGATGTGGGCGCCATGTTTTATAACATTTTTGTTTGTTTTGCTTACCTGGCAGGAACAAGACGCCAAGATCAGCACTTGTGACAGCTATTTAGACAGTAACCCATAAAGTCGGTGGGAGACTAGGATGCGGGATAGATAGCGGCAGAATGGCGAGACGCGTTTGGACGCGAGCGAAGATGTCACGGAACCACGTGAGGAATCGTCGATTGGGGGGCATTGTCTCTTTTTTTTCCGAAATCAGAGCTTCTAGCAGCTGGCATCAGCTGTCGCTGTCTGATGACCCACTGAGGAGCACTTTCTCGACTCCACAGCCGCCAAAGCAAGCTCTAGCGGGGCCTTCGACTGCTAGAACAGAGTATGGTGTGAGATAGCTAAATCGTCATGTACCTATCTAGACGAATCCCGCCCCAAGCTTCAAGTCTCATAAAGCGCTATACAGTACTCCCACTACGCTGTATCACGAACTCGACTCCGTCTGTGTCGAAGTCGTGGGACTCAAATGCTCTAGCTCTAGAAAGCCCTCAACATTCAGAAGCCAGCCAATCCTCTCCAATTGTCGAACAATGGCCGTCTTCTCATCTAAAAAGTATCGGGGTGCTGCGGACGCCGGTACCTTCGCTGCCAGATACCGCGCATTGATGGCCAAACGCCCGTTCCTTCTCTTCGGATTACCCTTCATGTCTATCATTGTCGCCGGGTCCTTTATCCTCACACCCGCAACCGCCATCCGCTACGAACGCCACGACCGGCGAGTCCGCCAGCTAACTCGCGACGAAGAACTAGGAGTCGGGAAGGGAGGGAGAAAAGTCAATATGAAAGATGAATACTACGTAAGGCTTCTAGCCCACACATATGCCCATGTTGCGAAGCCAGACCATAGAGTGCTAATATGAAGTGTGTCTTTCTAGAGACTAGCCGCAAAGGATCTCGACGACTGGGAACAGAAACGGGTCAAAAGACTCCCGGGGGAGAGCGACGGCATACTATAGGTCCTACCATCCGTAGCGGCCTCGCAATAAAACTCCAGCTTATAATCGAGGCATTGATTACCTTGGCTGGGAGTCGATATCCTCTCAGAAATGGGTTCTCTTTGCAGTCGTGTCGAATATGACTGATCGCTTTCGTCACCTACAGTGAGGGTCAATCATTCCGAGAAGATAGTCCAATTATTGACGGACCGATAGCGTTGTGCAATACGGCCAACCAATCTTAACCCGTCATACAACTTGCCTAAATCAAACACGCCGTTCGGTCCAATCGCGGCGATGTGGTTGTTAGCACGCATGATATTTGTACAGAGTGCTTATAGTGATCCTACGAGTGGGTAGGCAAAGAAACACCAACCTAATACGCCTCATATTTATATCGCTCTGTACTCCCATCGTTCGGGGAATTCCACATAACCCGAGGAACTTTTCATCAGTCAAGTACATCATCTATTCATCATTGTACGACGTATGGCACGCATATTATATAGCGGTCTTGCTGTTGTTCCACGGTACCTCTCGACACCATCCCTCGGAGCCCGAGCTCACGTCAGCAGCCCCAGGCTGCGTCGCAAACTGTCATCGTTAGACGGGTGGTTTCAATATAAGAAACTCAACTTGCACAACTCTTGCACAGCTGCTAATACAAGCGCCCACCATAGGCTATGTAACAGCAGATATATCACGATATTAAGTCAGTTCTCTGGCAGCTTTTTGCTTTCTTTGGCCCACTTGGTATTCCGCTCTCTCTGGGTGCGTTTCGGAGTTCCGTCACGGCCTACGTTCTACTTGGACTATATCATAAGGTGGTCATGGTTTGGACTAGATACGATAGATAGGTCTCTTGAATCATGACCATTTAATGACGAATTACTTATCCGCAATCCCCTGGTTCAGAGATTCGGGGTCACTTTTAACTTCTTCATCCATTGCAAGAATGACTCGTTTCTAACTAGTAATTTTAATACGACGCTTGCAAAGGGCGACGTGCGGCTCCGGTGATGTAGCGAAGCGGTATCGCGCTACGCCCCGAAGGCAGGAATAGCGATGTCCAGAGCTTAATGCTATATATTTGTAAAGCTTCTCAGCTACGCCAACGAGCGGATCTCCGAAGCTAATGTCAGCCTTATGGCATGTTCTTCTACGCACATTTGACGCTTTGTTCTTTCTAGCCAGCGCCGACGGCAGGGGTCGTTTGGTTCGCTTTCTTTTTCCCAGCTTGCCCACGTTTGCATACTGTAAGGGCAGGGGTAAGCGATTTTATCTATTTCGAGAAAACCACTATCGACAGCCCGACAAGTTTGCCGATCAGCTCCCCCGCCCGGTCTCTTGGCAAGCGTCTGTCTGCACCCCAACTTTTAGTTCAGCCTAGGTCAAATAGAGTTGCCTATTGAACTTTTCTACAGCTCGCGCCATTAAACCTTCTACTTGTAGCTAAAGTACCTAGGCTACGGCAGCCAGCGAATAAGCCTCAGTTCACAATTAAGATTATTACGGATCAAAAATACGATAGGGCTCAGAGCAATGTCGCTCCCATGACCCATCTATTTTGTCAAAGCCCAAAGCTTTCGGAGTCGGTAGTTTCAGTACGCTTATCAATGACAATCGTCTGACATCAGCGTGGACGCGCTATTTCGTCTCTCCCAGCCGTATGAGGGAATGCCTATGTAGTCGGGCGTTTCAGCCGTAACACAGAGGGGTAGGCATGCCCTATATGCGTTGTTTACCTACGTGCGCATACGTACTATGTACAGAGGGATGACTTGAAAGCTGCAGACAGCTGCATCGTTCCGCACTCTGCATCTGCCGCGCACGACAACTACGTTGCAGCACAGAATTCGTTATTTCATCATCACGAAGGTAGATCGTCCACTACGCCGTGTTTCAAATAAGAAGATCACCATGGCGTGCGGCACAGCGCACTTCAGTAGCGATGCCTCTGGTGAAGGCCGATGGACCTCACCAAGTCTGATCTTGACGGCGGAAGAGGCGGCTCTGGGCGGGCAATAGTTTAAAAGGGTCGCAACCGGGCGTGCTAAACAGATTCCAGAACAGGTTCGGATCATCCCCACATCGCCCAACCACGGTGCCCCAGCAGCACGGATCTACAGGATCGACCCTACCGTACTGGTGGGATGATGTTATGATGGATACGACCTAGCCCACTGGCTTTTCCGGTCATGCGGTCATTTTTGACCAGGGGGAAATTCCCAAGTGACCGGGCCTACCAAGCCTACCAAGGGGAAAGCAAGCCACGCAAGGCCAAGTGTGTACTGTAGAGAGAAGCCAGGAACGTATTCTAGACAAAGAGAAAATCTCGTGGCTTCGCCGCTATGGCACGATTAGATACGGCTAGAGAAATTTATCTCAAAGACTACCTAGATCTCAAAGACAGGAAACATCCGACTTATGTAAGTGGAAAGAGAATACGATGCTGTGTACTGATTGCATTCTGTGCTCGTGTAACCCGTCTCCGCGGTTGCTCGGCTCCGCGAAGGCTCAGATGTCCTTTTACTTACAAACCCAAAGAGAGAAAAAAACCAAGAATTATTAATCTGAAGCACAAGCAGATCCGTATATCCATCCGTCACGCAGGTACTAACAGCACACTACACTATGTATAGTACTATTGGAGGAAACTAGTGTAATATGGAGTTAGTGTTGATACACTACCGCAATACTAGTACCATAATTCAAACCTAAATGGTACGAGATTGCCATGTTACAGCCCTTAAGCGTACACACACAATAAGGATGAGCCAAGCATTTGAGACACACGATCAATCGCCCCCGGTGCCCGACTATAGCCAAGCCCACAAGTCACTAGCCTGATCACCGATGACGCAGGCCTCCTCGGTTCAAGGACTCGGTAACTTTTACTTTTATGGTACGAATATATGCTTTATTAATATAGGCATCTACCCTGCTCGGCACCGCTTCTCGCTCTCAGTTCCCAGTACCCAGATAGTCTCCCCTCACACCAGCATGAATACCGGAGCAACGCCCGGAAAAGTTCTGCAAGGCACCAGTCTCACTCGGCCTGTGCCTATCTGGCCCAACATATAAGCAAGGATATATCTGCAGGAACCAACCGATCTGAAGCTACTCTGTTAGCATATTAAGGAACCATCCATCCCTACCTCGCTCCCTCAGAGACATGACGTTTTAACCTTCAGCTTCCCCAGTCGAGTTCTTCAGCCTTTCTCTGTACTTATAGAGGACGGTTGACCAACACTTGGCCCCTGGCTCCAAGATATATAGCCACTCCATACATCCCACTATAATAAATATATCGATACATTTAATTGGCGCCCATTCCACTGTCGGCTACAATATACTTCATTCATCACCATGGCATACATCACAAAGGCATGCCACTTTCACAAAAAGTCGAAGCCTAGCTTTAGTAAGCCGGGCAACCCGGAGGAACAGAGTCATGGACGAAAATGGAGTTCGTCCAGCACAATCTCTCGAGCCTCCTCCGAAGGCTCTCATCTCCACCGGGCCGACCGGTTCAACCCTCTTTCCCTACACCCTCCACTAAGTCTCAATGCCTCACCACACATCATACCCGAGTATGACATAGTGCGATACCAAGAGGATGAAGAGCGCGAAGACCGCTTCTTCAACCAAACACGTTATGCCGAAGATCACATTCAAGACTTGGCAGAATACTCGCCCGTAAAGGGCAAGAACTGCTATTTTGAAGGCTCGAGGACAAGGGCATACCAATACGACCAGGAATCCCAATGGCCTTTGAAGGACTGGCAGGCCATCCCTCCCGGACTATCGAACTCCAGTTCACCAAGCTCTTCCGTGGCATCATCCCCCACCCAACCCGATATGCCCCGCCGACGCAATGCGGACTGGATGGATGACACCAACGTCTTCGTAAAGCGCGGGGCGTGGAAGCGCCAGGGTATCGTCTTCCATCTCGACGAGAAGGACGAAACATGGCAAGAACAGCACTTCGAGCTACCCGAATAGACGGCTATCTACACCTCTTCCGATCAAGTCTATCAATCACTCATTCATCACCTTAATAACATCTACATGCGCGGCACACACGCACACCTACCAACTTATACCCATACGATCTTTTAATCATTCCACTTCAGAATGCCATTTGTTACGACATATCACGAATTTACGCTATTTTCTATGTTCATCGCCAATGAGGCGCACGGCAACGCGGTTGGAGGCTTCACGCGAGCTGAGCGCCACAACGGTCGGCCCGGTGTCATTCTGGGAGAAAAAAAAGCCTCTGTACCACTACCGGGGTGTTAAGATACTCTATTTATTTGTAATCTATTAGGGTCTTGCATTCGGCCGGCGCGAAAGGAACGGATCTAGATACCAATTTGAAATTTTTGCTCTATCGTTACACCAATTAATTGTTCCATGTCCCGGAGAATGAGAATTGACCCCCCGTTGTGACGTGAAGGTATCGTCAAGATCAGGTTTCAGCACCTATATTGCGCCCAAGTTATGATTCTTATTTTCCCGTTGTATAGTATTAATGGTCACGATATAGGTTACAAATCCAGGTTTTCACTAGTTGCATATAATACTGCATGACATCAACGCTAGCATTACACGACCAGCATCATAACTTGGCCCTGTCCCTGCAGCCAGGTTACTTGGCATACTTACAGCCATGATGCCAACCCACAACCGGCGCTGTCAAGCATCAAGGGCGGCAAACTCCTACATACGTAGACTCATATTTACTGTAAACATGTTTCAGACGTGCCTGCGTATAGATCACCGCTGTCCAACTTGACGACTGATTCACCTTCCAACCCCCTTGTTCCCCGCCCTTACATACCTACCCGCGCACCGCCTCAACCTCAACACCCTCATTTTCAGCGATATAAACAACGAGCTTTCCTTTCCCCATTGCTCGTAATCACTGTTTACATATTGCGCCCTGTCTACGCAGCGCAGCCTTCAATGGCACCTAAAATCCATCACATTTCACAATCCCGTCCCATGATTACTCACTTGCCATAATTGAAGCAGTTCACTAGCAGCAGAGCTGACCTAGCTCCGAGACACGGCCGTCTCGCAAAAAGCACTTAAAATCACCCGCATGATCTGGGCTGTCAAAGCTAGCTACTATCTAGGGATAGGATAGGTAGGAACGCCAAGCGATTGCGGTCCTATTCAATAACGATTTGGCCGGTTTTTTTTTCTACACCGCCCAACATAGCACGACATGTCAGTTTCAATAGCATGAGAGAATTATAGCGCTATGCACCAATTGGTGCGGTACTTGACTATCTACTACGTATTGTTTTCCTAGTTACGGATTGGCTTCCATGTTCAGGCAGGGTGAAGTTATTACGGTCACATTATGAGGCACTGCAGTAGGTCAAGGTCCCAACTAGCGCTGTCAAAATGTAGGTCTAAGACAGCGCAGTCTACTTCGATCTGTCAGTGCAGTTCAACGGCTCGTTGCGATCTCCTCCTACGAACGCCCCAGCGTATGAGGCTAATCCGTCAAAAATTTTTCTTTGTGCTGCTCAATATCAAAACATAAGTCTAGTCCTACGCCAAGGTTACAAGCCCTACTAGACTTCACCCCCCCCCCCTCCCCATGATATTCTTACTCTTTGCTCCCTTTCTCCGCTTCTGCCCAATGTTTTGAAAGGAGCCGATAACTCGCCAACAACTGCTGATAACAATACCTGCGTTCAGCCGCCGATTGATCACCGTGCCCGACTATTTTGCAATCGTTGAGTCCCTACTGTAGTTGGAGAAGATCCTTTCTATTACTCTTGCATAACTCGAGGTGCACTCCCATAACTGTATTCTGCATACACAATTGTACCACTTCATACCAAGTCACGATGTGACTAGTAGATGCTATCGATAGGCTATTATCGGTTTCAATAGCATTCACTATACTACTTGGATGGGTCGTCATTTGGCATAGTGGCCAGGTGCATGTGTGGAATGGCTTGGAAGGGGGAGTGAGACTCCTATAGTATTCAACTTGCTTCTGCATAGCTATATAGCCATAAACTCTCCATTTTGAACACAACATCAACTATCTAGCCAAATATCTTTTCTAGTATTTGCTCCTGATATAGATCTCTTCCAATAACTGAGTAGACGAGACAATTACCTGATCCGTGTTTAGCATTGAGGTTTTTTTTAAATATGTAGGCTGTCTCGGATAGATCCGCTAGTATAAGATGAGGGTTCGGAGGTTAATGCTATAAACTGGGTAGCTTGCCGATGATATCTACTGGTGATGGTCTTGCTTTCTCTCTAAATACCCGGAAACCCCAGCTATTAGATGCTTCCTCTACAAGGCTGTTATCAGTGAAGTTGCATGACGAGTCTTATGAAAGAACATACTTCACTGGCATTCATGGCTCTCCGTTCAGGCATCCAGCATTACCAGGCTCGATATCATCATTAATTTCACCTGGCCATCTGGCTGTATCGTTGTGCCTAAGCCATCTAAGATCTTGGCCGCTGACATGATGCTCGCGAAGGGGTCTTAGACTCGAAAAGGCTAAAAAGGTGGTAGCCGACAACGCGTCTATAGAAAAGTTGGAACAAACACGGGCAGATCGGCAGGCGACCCTTCTCAAAGACATCCTAATACCAAGCAAACACTAGTAAGTAGTGTTAAAACAGAGGATGAGAAATTTAATACCTAATTTACGCAGAACTAGTCAATTTCCCTGTTACACTTGTTATTACTCGGTATTAAGAAATATATGTCGAAAATTATATCTCTCTCCTGTCTCCATTCAAACGGGCTGCACTCCTTAAAGCATGGTATTTATCTGGGTTCAGCAGACAGATCATCAGGGTAATATATCCCATGAGGAGAATATTCAAAACCGTTCCAACTTTCAGCTCGCTTCCGGCTCATCAAAAAGTATTTGTGATAACCTACCAACTTCGTCATAAGAGCTAATCTCTTAGTTAGCTAGCCTTGGTACTGCAATTTGAAGGGTAGACGGCCTCCTCGATCTCCATCAGCTCACCATCATAGATGGTCTCAGTTCTAGAGCGATGCATCAACAGCTAGGTCAGGAATAACTGGATCGTCACAGTCATATATGCCTCCCTTTCCGGCGCTGTCGCTTGACTGTCCATATCTTTTGGGAGGCCCGGCGCCGAGAACAGCCCTTAAACAAGTTTGCTTCCCTCTTTGGACAAGAGAGCCGGGGCTTTTTTCTCGGATAGAGGCCATACTAAGCAATGCTGTAGGAATCCGGCCTAGCATATCCCGTAGGAACATCATCAAATTTATAAATGCGAGAAATTCTGTCATGTATGGGGTGTGGGTAGCGTTATGAGAGTCCGCCGGCATCTTCACTTGTCCGGGAAATGTTCTATTGGCTACAGTTCCTTCGCTAAGTCTCTTGGTTCTTCCCCAGGCTTGTATGGTCTGTCGCGCTATACGTTGGTCATGTGTATCTAGGCTTGAGTAAATCATCTGAGCCAGATTTGCGATAGTAGCTTCCCTGTTAGCCAACTCCCTTGATGTCGATAGCTGTTGGCTCTGTTCTAGCTGAGCTGTAGCTGCGCTGCTTAATACTGAGCTAGATGGCAAGCTTAAGCTTGTTCGCATAAGTGTACCATTAGTTAACTTTGGAAGTTGCATATCTGGCTTGATAGTCTCGGATGTCACCTGCTGGGGATCAGGTACTTCCATTGGGATTGACTGAAGATTTTCTTGCTCCATTTCGAAGCGGAGGCTCTTTGCGCGAGAATCGAGCGACTTTGTGAATTCATCATGTGCCTCCTTCAATTTACCCTCGACATCTACCTTGATGTAGAACGGCCGACCCCCATGCCGAAAGCCGAATGGGTTATGTATTACATTGGGTTGTTTCTCAAAGTCGTTTTCCGACAGCTCCCATTGCAGAGTATTGTACTTCCCCCCTCCATCCGACAACAATCCTCCAGAGAATCTCCAGCAACTTGAAGATGTGGAAATTGATTCTCTATTCCCTTCTACAGCACTTGCTCCGAAGCTACTAAGTTGAACATTTGCTAAAACGAACTGTGTCCTTTCTTTGAGCAGACTTTTCTTCGTTAGTGAGGCTTCTTGGCCAAAAGAAATTGGTCATATGGACAGTAGAAGGGGACTTCAGCGAAGGGAAATGTAGCAGTTTTGTAGTTATATTTTTTTAGGGCTCTGTGGCCATCGTCTACCGCGACAGTGAAAATCGCCGAATGGACGAAATTAATATCTTAGCCGCTGATATTAATAGACCTCTATTAGAGGAAGTAAATGGCCTGGTAGTCGATCAACTAGCGAGAAGCGACACGGACAATGCGGACTTAGAGGAAATGATTATCTCTGTGCCACATCGATTTTCCGTTGCTGAATATAGTAGTGAAGATGGCAAGGACGATACTGGCCCCCCGCAAAGAACATCGCCATTAGATACAAACCATTCCACCACTTCAGGGAGTGACCAGAACCGACAAGAGGGCAGGACAAGCAGGCTAGACTTTGAGACCGAAGAGGTTAGCTTGGTGCATGTCAATTGCTTGGAGGATGGATATGCTTATATAAAGCTGCTGAAGCTGTTAAGGAGTTAGAGACACTGTCAAGACTGAACGACACCCAATTCAATCCTTCATGGCAGATATTAGGGGAACTTAATTGCTGGAATTAAGTGTTAAATAAGTTGATCTATATGTTGGTTATTAACACACATAATTACTCGATACTACGCTCTATCTCATCTATCATCAGGGTTTCAGGCTTAGGGGGACAATCTTCTGTAGCTCTTTGATTGATGCTAGTTTTTTTATTATTATTATTAATACAACGATCACAATCACAGACTAGAGTTTTCATTTTGAATTCATGTTTAATCTATTGTTGCTGGTTTCACCGTTTACTTATTTATGTAGATTTATGACCGAGGAGCGAATTGGGCAGTTGTCAACAGTATAAAGCCACTGATTGAGAGATGGCCTAGGAAACATCGTGGAGTAGGGCACTTAAGTAGAGTATGCCAGCGCGATAATAATCTATTGAGTTTAATATTTCAATAACGAGCTTAATAGAAAGTATCGAATCGAATCGGAGATGCAATTAATCTATATATCTATGCAACGTAGAATAAATTAGCAATACGAGCCCGAGTTAGTTGAAGGCCTGAGGGGGCTTGCCCGCCCGCATTACGTTACTAGGACAACTAAAGCCATCTGTAGTCTATTCCCAGTCAATAGTTCTCTCCCCATTCAGCAAGAAATCGACTGACACCGTAGCAATGCTTGATGTGGTCAACAAATTGGTCCCGTGAGCGCAATCGAAACCCGAGAGCACGCAGCGGCCGGGTCGGGCGCCGGTCAGGCGGAACAAGCTCCGAGAGCACATGGGCGGGCATTGATCGGCGGTGGTAATCATCTATGGCACGCACACAGCCTTTGCACAGAACGCCGTGGTCTGCGCCAGCCTGGGTTAAATAGGCGAAGCGAATAGACCCCATGCCACGGTATTTGTCCTCTACAAAGTTCGACTTTTCCGGCGCTCTGGACAAATCGCAACCGGGTGGTTCTAAGGGTGCTTCGATAAAGCGCTTAAACTTCCAGAAATCTGTAAGGGTCATTGTGTTTGGACAATCTGGCGGGTTCAACTCTGCTGAGGTCTCGATCGAGCCGTGTATCTTGATTGCTAGCTGCTTCGCTTGTTTGGCGCTGACGAGACGTAAAGCCCGGCGGCGCCGGGTTTGCATATAGCGGCCAGGGACGCTGTAAAGAGTGGGGAGTTCCCTAAGCTGTTTGTCCGTCAGGCGAAAGCACCTCTTAGCCTCAGCCCTCCTCATCATCCAGAGCGCTTGGTTCTCGTATAGGCAACCAAAACAGACTCTTTCACAAGTGGGCAGGAACAGAAACCCTCCAAAGTCAAAACAAGAAGCACACTTGGAGGACCGAAGGGTCTGGCGTAGTAGAGATGAAGAATGATAGCTCAGTAGCCGAGTCTTCCCCAGTGCGGCGAGCGTCTGCGGCGCATGTTGCATCATTTCTCTATATGCCGGAAGATTTTGTATGACATCTTTGCCCCTGAGGGAAACGCGCGAGAGTCGAGATAGCGATTGGAAGTCTAATAAATCTAGAGTGAGTAGGATAATCTCTATAGGAAGTTTGTCGAGTGAGCCAAGTGATAAGCGAAGAGATTCACGTTGTATACTAGAGGGTTTTGCTGGAGCGAGGTTGGGTATCGTCAAATCGAGACCGAGTTCCGTACGACAGATGAGCCGTGAGATGAGCTCTTCCGAGAGGACTTGCGAGGAGGGCATTTCTCTATGTCACGAGAAGATCCAAGTAGCTCAGGTTAATGTAATTTTAAGAAATTTCAAGGCTGATGGTTCGTGTTTTCATAATTCTTGGTGGCGACTACTGACGGTCGCGGTCGCGGATATCCACGCGACACTTCGGGTTGGGGAACGATTTACCTCTCGAGCGTGAGACAAATGTGTACCAGATGGCTAGTAAAAGTGCGTTAGTAAATCAGCCACCCATCGTTTCCCTGATTGAGCAGGGGCGGAGCTGAGTTAATACTTGAGGAGCCCTTATACACTCTCAATGCCATATCCAATGTGGGTACAAAGGAGAAAATCTATTTACCAACAGCTCTGTTTCAATATATAGGTGCTCACAATTATTGCACGTATTAAAACCCGAGTTTATGATGTGTATCAACCGATATATTAGTAGGTTACACCTGGCCGCGTGGTAATAGCAGCGAGTTCAAGGATTGGATGCCCCTGTCTCCCTTGCTTTCGCTAGTGTCGGCAGTCAAGCCTCATTCAAACACGCCTGCCTGGATAAGAGACCCACATTATAGTAATAATAAATATCACTTGCTTCAACAAGTGACAAGCTAGAGCGTTTTGTTCTTCTCTCTACTCATTTCCAGTCAGAAATTGATATACACGCTTTCCTACAATCCTTGTTATTTATACTCAAAGTAATACTTTCATACATTTGAGAATTAGACCACGCACAATGTGAGTTAAAACATTCATAACCATTATGGCCATTTGACTTATTGCAATTGTCCCTACTAGCTACGAAGACCGGACACTCAACCCACCATGTGTACTCAAGACTACTACCTTTACACATGTGGCTGTACTACAAAGGGTGCATTTCATCAGTGCGAGGATAAATATAATTCAAACCCCAGCCTACAATGTAAACAGACGAACAGACAAGATGTCGAGCTACGTAATTACTGTGCTCAGCATTTGGTCAAGGAAAATAAGGCTAAAGTAGAGTACCGCGAACGAGTTCCCCGTCAAGGTTAACCTAGCGCTTGTGGTTTCCATTCAGAGTATTCTGAAGATATTAGGGCAAGAGGGGCTTGAACAAATATCTTGTGGTGATAATTGGCATACATATGAGAGTCATTTTCTAAACAAGGTGTGAACAAACCAAATGCGCATCGGATGTTTAACGGTCGGATAATACTGGTATAACCACCCTACATGCCAACACAATGTCTATTTAAAGCACAAGTTTTAGATACTAAAACAGTGTGACTAGTATAGCTATAAAAAAAGGCGTAAACATAAGTAAAGCAATTAATATAAAGTAATTAAAAAAGAAAATAATAATTTATTATTATTATTTAAAACTTTTAAATGTTTTTTTTTTAAATTAAAAATTTTATAACTTTTTTTATTATAAATAAACTAAGTAAAAAACTTTTTTTTATTTATTTAATTGTTAAATCACCCACTTAGTTATTTACTTTTTGTTAAATTTTATTAAATTTAAGCTTTTTTTAACAAGTTTAAAGTTTATGTATAAAAAGCGCATATTAATTATATAAATAATATAGTTAATATTAAATAGTTTATATAATATATTAAAAAAAGTTTATTAAATAATTTGTTTAAATTAAAACTTGTTATTAATAAAATAATAAAATATATATATTAAATTTAATAATTAAAAGTTTTATTAATTTTTATATTTTATTAAATAATAAATTATATATATATAATTAATAAAATTATTAAAATAATAATTTTTATTATAATTATTTTTTACTTTTTTAATAATTTTTATTTATAATAAAAAAACTTTATTATAAAAGTTTATAATAAAACTTTATAAATTTATTTAATTTTTAAATTTATATAAACTTTTTAATTAAAACAATTATATATATTAATAATAATAAAATTTATAAATATAAATGTTAACTTTTTTAATATATTAATTATTAAATTTATTAGTTTTTAATAAATGTTTTATTTAATTATTAAATAAAGCTATAATATAATAATAAAATATTATAACATTTATTAAACAAAGTTTATTAAATTTATTAAATAAATATATAAAATAATATATTTTAATTATAAATTAATATATATTAAAATAAATGAAATAATTAATAAATAATATAATAAATTAAAAAAACTTAATATAATAACATAATAAGTTTTTAAGTTTAAATATAAATAAAAATATAAAAACTTTATATATTTAATAATAATAAAGTTTATTAAAATTTTAATTAAATAAACTAATAAATAATTAAATAAAATTATTAAAATAAATATTAAAAATATTAATATTATTAATTTTAAAAAAACTTTTTAAACTATTTATTTTATTTAAACTATTAAATTTTAAAATATTTATAACATTAAAATTGTTAATAATATATTAAATTATTATATTATAGCTTTAAACTATATTATAAAATAATAATTTTAAATGTTATAAAAATTAATAAAAAGTTTATAAAAAAAAGAAATTAAAAATAAACGTATTAATTACAAATAACAAAATTATTAAAAATAATTTTATTAAAAAAGAAAATAAAAACATTGTAATAACTTTAAATAAAATAAATAATAAAAAAATATTTAAAAAAGCTTATAAAATAACGTTTATAAATATTTTAAAATAAATATTTATATAAAAAACAATTTTTTTTTTAATATTATTAACTATATAATATATTATAAATTATTAAATTAATAAATTAATAAAACTTATATATATATATTTAATATATATAATTAAAATTTTAATTAAAACTTTTATTAAATATTTAAATAAATAAAAAATATAAAAATTTATTTAAATTTATAAAACTTATAAATTTTATATATATATAAATAAATAATTTATATTTAACTTTATTAATTATATTTTATTTTATAAAATATATATATAAATTAATATAAAATTTTAAATTTAAAAAATAAATTTTAAACGTTATAAATTATTTTAAATTTATATATATATATATATATATATAAAGTTTTATTAATATTAATTAATAATTATAAAATAGTTTTTATATTAAATTTTTTATTTTTTATATAAAAAATAAATTATTATTTATATTAAATAATAATAAAAATTAAATTAATTATTAAATAAAAAAACTTTATAATTATAAAATTAAAAACTTTTTTTATATAATATTTAATTATTTTATATATTTATTTATTTTTTTATAATTATATTAATATTTATAATAAAAGTAAAAATAATAATAACAGTTATAACAATTTAAAATAACTATTTTAAATTTTTAAATAAAAAATTTAATTTAAATTTATTTTTATATAAAAATATAATTAAAAAAATAATATTAATATTTTTAAATAAAAAAATAAAATTAACTTTAAATATTAAAATATTATTATTAATTTAAATAATTTAATTATTTTAATATAAATATTAATATATTTTATATAATATTTTAAAAAAATATA
>MU378383.1:0-34081 GCA_022495175.1 Hypoxylon argillaceum | reverse complement strand
TTATAAAAAAATAAAGTTTTAAATAAAAATTAATTTTATTAAAATAAAAAAAAAGCTTTTTTTTAATTATATATAAATTTATATATATAAATTTAATAAAAAAGATTTTTAAAAATATAAAATAAAATTAATAGTTTATAAAAATTAACAATTTTTTAATAAATAAAAAAAAACTTATATTTTTATTTTAATTAAAAAGTTTTTTAAAACTTTAATAATTATTACAATTAATTTTAATTTTAAATTTAAATAATATAATATTGTAAATATTTTTATAAATATTAAATTAAATAAAAATATTTTTAAATTATAAAAAGCTTTTAATAATTTTATAATTTTTTAAAATGTTTTATAACTTATAAAAATTATTATTTTTATAATAAAAAAAACTAATAAATTTATTAAAAAAAATAAAATTTTTATTAATTTTTTATAAATTTTATTATTATATTAAAAATAATATTTTAATTTTTATTTATATTAATAATATAATAATTATTTATAAAAAAAAGTAAAAAAAAATAATATTAATTACTATATAGTTTTTTTTAAAAAAAATATTAAATAATTAATAATAATAATTTATAGTAATTTTTAAATATAAAAATAATAAAAAACTATAAAAAATGTTTATTATAGTTTTTATAAGTTTTTTATATTAAAAAAATCAATAATTTAAATAAATTTATTATTAAATTAAAAACTTTTATATAAATATAAAAATATTTACGTTATAATAAAATTACAAATTAAACTTTAATATATTTTTATTAAAAAAAAATTAAATTAATTTTATATATTATTATAATAATTTAATTTAATATTATTTTTATAACTTTAAAATTAATTTAATTTAATTTAAATTTAAACTTTAAATATTATATTATTATTAATAAAATAATTTTTTATTTATATAAAATAAAATATTATATTTTTTAATATAAAACAAAAAACAATTTTGTAATAATTAATACTTTTTTTTTTATTAATAATATTTTAAACTATAAAAATTTATAAATTTATATAATAATTTTATTTAAAAATATAATAAATTAAAAAATTAAGTTTTAAATTAAAAAAAAATTATATAACAATTTAATATAATAATTTTTAAATAATAAAATTAATAAATAAAAAAATAATAATTTTAAAAATTAAATTAAAATATATTAATATATATAATTATTAATTAAAATAAAAAGTTTAATAAAAATAATTATAAATTAAATATATATTTATAAATAAAATAATTATAAACAAACTTATAAAAAACTTTATAAAAAAAATAAAAAAGCTTTTTAAAATAATTTAATTTAATTGATATAAAAAAAAAATTATAAATAAAATAAATAAAAAAAACTATTTATAAAAATTTAAAAGTTTTAAAAAAAAAAACTTTAAAAAAAAAGTTAATAAATTATTAATTTAAAACTAATTAATAACTTTTAAATTAATTTTAATACTTTTAAAAATAATTTTATAACTTTTAAATTAATTAATATAAATTAAAACTAATATATAATTTTTAAATTAATTAAAAATATAATAAAAAATTAAAAAAATAATATATATATTATTATATTATTTATTTATTTAAATATATATATTTATTATTTTGTTATATTATTAAATCGTTTTAAATTATTTAAAATGTTTAAAAATATAATAAAAAATCAATAAAAAAAGTTAATACATTTTTAAATCGCTTTTTTGTTTAAATTTTAACTAGTTTTTTTATTAACTTATTATTAACATTTTTAAAACAATTATTAAAATAATTTAAAATTTATTTTAAACTTTTTATATTAATTAAAATAATACTTTAAAAATTTAGTTTTATAAAAATATATTAAAAATATAAAAAGTAAATTAAATTTTATATTTTAGTATTAAAAAGATCTAACTAAAAAAAGGTACTTTCTGCTTTAAAAAGTTCCATTTATATACTTATTTTGTATGCTAGAGAAAAATCTCTCAGAACAGCGGTGACACAACAACAACAATATAGACCAATCAATCTGATCATTCCAGAAGGCTTATTTCTAACAGATACCAATACACCCATACCAATCCAACGAAGGCTAGGCGGGTCTGTAATGCTAGCGTCTTGAAGACATGTTGCGACACATTTGATATATACGCAATACATACAAGTAGGTAGGTAGCACGCGACTAAACATTACTTGAGCAGGCCCAACTCCTTCCTAGTCGAATTATTCTGCCCAATAAGAATATCACGAAAGTGAGCTCTGGGTCTTTATGTACATACCTACCTCCGCACGAATTTCCAAAGCGAAGGATCTACGTACGCTAGGACAGGTCTATCTCCGAAGGAGAAGCCGGCGCGGCCCCACGATCCAAGCGATATCAGGATACCCTCCATACTTCACCCCCGTGCCTTACAGGGGCAGCCAAGGGTTACGAGGTTCGTAATCTGCCAGTAGACGCGTCCAACGTAGTTGAGCAAATTAAGTAATATGAGCTAGATAACTCGTTAACTAACATGGCCGGAGACGATTTTTCGCGTCGCACACCGGACCCTATAATCAAACAATGAAGAGACCAGTGTCTCTGCCTACACCTAATCATAATAACAGACCCTACCCTAGTTCCGGTCCGGAGTACGACGTTGCATTCAGAATTTACGTATGTTTTAAATTGCTTTTATTTAATACGTGCTCATAACGCTTGCTCTCATATACGTATGCCCTTTAGGCGGGAAACCTAAAAAGAGTCGGGTGTCTACATAGGTGAACGTGCAATGCAACCACCCAAAAGGGTGGCCGTGGGTACAATATAACCCCAGGTGCCTCAGAGGCAGTATCCTAACCCCTGACTTCTAATGCCAAAGCTTGTGTATAGCTGCTTCTATGCAAGATTTACCGACTATCCTCTCTGTTTGCGATATAATAAAGCCCATCTGTCGTAACAAAGCGATTCAATTTTCGCAAATGTTCATGATCCACTATATAGGGAGGATGTCGATGCGGGCGCGTGTTTGGATTCTTCTCGTTTATAACTTAGCCGTCTCGGCTACCTCGCCGACCTTGAGCTTGGCGCCGTACTTCTCGAGCACGTTCTTGCCGTGGTATTTCCAAAACTGCTTGGTAGCGTTCTTGCCGGCCACGCGCTTGAGGATCTTGGCGCCGCCCGGGTGCTCATCGAGGAAGTCTGCAGGGCGACAACAAAAGATTGCGTTAGTAACGAAGATCTCAGGGCAGTGGATGCAAAGGAAGGGGAGAGGCCTGTCGTTACTAACTGGTGACGTCGTACACGCCGTTGTCGACGATTATGTAAATGCCATTCTGCTCATCCTTGTGCTCGCCAACTTCCTTTGCTGTGAACGATTTCGACATGCTCACTGGTCTGGTACTGTTTGGTAGTAGTGAAGATGACGTAGGATTATTTGGATTCAAAGGCGTGGCGGGAAATAGGGTTTGCGATATAACAGGACGAGTAATAATCTCGATCGAAAGAATAAATCGTGAAGTTGAGGGTTTGAAAGCATTCAGCGCTCGGTACCTGGTCTAGTCGTCTTCCCCAACTTAACTGAAAGAGCCTCGGCATTGGCAAAGCGAGGTTACGCTGTCTACCAGCCTAGAGCAATCAAATATCTTTCGTGTTATTGGTCATGTGGCTAAAGCGCCGAGCTATCCCACCATATGCCCCCGGCTTTAGCGTAGTCTCCTCCCGAATAAGTACCTAGGTAAGTATCCACTTATCTACCATCTATCTACATATGTACGTACTTACGTATACATACATCTTCATATGGTGCGGTTTTTCGTCCTTCAAGTACCTAAGATCGCTCACTAATAAACATAACTTTAATATTGAATATACCCCTCGATATATCATAAGGAGAACGCTGCTGTAGTGAAAGCTCTATATTATAATCATCCTGAACTGTGTTACAATCTTGGAGGCCCATGCATAACCCGGCGGATTTTCACTTCTAATTGACATCCATGATCAAGTCCAGCAGAGTTCCTACTGTTAGCCCTCCCTCAGTACAATTAACGGCGTCTAAATAGGTTCCTTTGGCCATACCATAGCGCCACCAGACCTCATCAGAAACACTATGTTTTCGTGATTGGAACTTGGAGGCTAGGTCAAGTATAATCGCAAGGTAGCTGCGCTGCCTGAAGGAGGCGAGCTGTAAGCCCTATACCACGTGCGTGACCTTTTGAATGCTATTTCATGTATCTGTATGCACTCCTCAGTGCGACAGTGCGCTATTAGATTTGCGATTTGAGATTGAGGCTTAGAGGTAAGCCTGGTCGGTTCTGCTATGGCAGCCACTAATGCATGACCGTCAAGTGCGACGGTGCGATTATATTCTTATTGGCGACGCCCCGATCCTTGATCTCGATAACGTCGAGACTCTGTTGCCCTTTAACTGCGAAAGTGCACTATTGGTCGAGGGCTCAGGTAATCCCATCCCATTCTGGACCTGCTTTTCATATATCAGTAGGCTTTGCTACCTCAAGTTTTCACTGCGACCTCCAATGAATCTTGACACAATTCGCATCTGCGGGTGGCTTAATTAAGCATGACTGAACCCCCGAGAAAGAAACAGCGGCGGCGCCTAAACTACGATAAATGCCGATTCTGTCGGAAGGACAAGAAGGCGGTACGCTCTACAAAGTCCATACCTTGACAAGCCTATACTCACATATCCTTGTTAGTGTACACCTAATGGGCGGGTTTGGCCACAGAAGTGCCATAGATGTATCGAACTGGACCTTGAGTGTTCGGAAAATACGCGGGCGGCCGAAACCCCTCCTACGATAGCTCCCCAACCTGTTAGTCAAGTCATCAGAGCAACTCAGATTCAAGACTTGCGCAACCTGTAGGTTTAGTGCTTAACATATTTTCCTATTTTCAGATCACTGAGGGTCACATGGTTGAGACGACTCAAGTACTACCAAAACACTGTAGATGCTGTTAGTAGGGAACGGGTACATTTATTTGACTTCACCGCTCCTTATGGTGTTAGGTCCGATTTAAAAAGAGCATATAGAGCCATTGAGGCTGAAGAACATTCTCTTTATGCTGATTTGTTGGGCGAGAGCAACTTCTCCAGCAACCCACTAGGAGCCCTTATAACCCTATTCCTGGAGCCAGCAGAAATCCCTTCATTTCAATATAATCCTGAGTATCTGTCGCAAGAAATAGTTGACTGCTTATGGAAGAGTGGTGATATTGGCACAGCATTATCCATGCAAGAATCTCTGTTTCTTAAAAACGACAAGTTTAACAGAGAGATAAGCGCTGCCGAGCTGCAAAACTACTACGAAATGTATTTCGAGATGACGGAACGCCTGAAGACAATTACTCACTACGACATTCCTGCGATACCCGCACTTCACAGTCTTCTAGTTCAGACACAAGGGAAAGTAAAGTTTCCATTCGAATCTATTCAAAGCCAGCTTATCAGTATGAAAGACTACGTCGGGCGGTCATTATTCCAATTGGCTCTGGACCTACGGGTTAAGGAAGACACGATGCGCTCCATTGAGCTCGACGTAGATCTAATTACTCAGGATCGTTGGGGTCGATGGCCTATTCATGTGGCATCTTCGGGGAACCTGGAAGCTGTAGTGAAGCACTTGATCGAAAAAGAGGAGAATCTCCATCTTGAAGATCACAATCGGGCTTCAGCACTCTACTACGCGAGCTACAGTGGAAATAAGAGTATTGTCCAGTTACTACTAGAAAGGGGCGCCGATATTACGAAAGGACTTCCATTAGAAGGAGCTGCCAAAAATGGGCATACCGCTGTTGTCCAGTGACTGCTAGAAGAAGGTGCTGATATTAAGAATGGATTTCCATTATGCGCCGCTGCCGAAAATGGACATACTGCTGTTGTCCAGTTACTGTTAGAAAAAGATGTCGACATCGAAAAAGAACTCCCATTGGAGAGGGCTGCTGGAAATGGGCACACTGCTATTGTCCAGTTATTGTTAGAAGGGGGCGCTGATATTACGAGAGGATTATCATTATCCTTCGCTGCCAGAAATGGGCATACTGCTATTGTCAAGTTACTGTTAGAAGGGGGCGCCAATATTACGAGAGGATTCCCATTATACTTCGCTGCTAGAAATGGGCATACTGCTGTTGTCCAGTTACTGCTAGAAAAGGGTGCCGACATTAACCATCACGATCCTGAAACGCCCACCCCATTAATAGAAGCCATAAAATGCGGGCGCGCGGCCACTGTCGAATTCCTACTCAGCCATGGTGCAGACTCCAGTATCAAGAGCCGGGAGGACTTAACACCTCTAGAAATTGCCATTAGGTATGGGCGTCAGGACATAATCAAAATACTACAAACAATGGACTGCTGCCAACGCCACGAGGAGCTCGAATGATGATACCATGGCATACAGCCCGAATATCAGCTTAGTGATCAACTACGGATATGGAGAGTCGTGAAGGGGGGGTTGGGGTTGCAATTCACATGCTCACTCTAGTCTCTTGAAGAGGAGGGTACTGGCATTAGGCCCGCTTGTGATGAGTAACGACTACCACCTAAGTACACCTCGGGCTATGACGATGCACCAACTGTCTAGTAGCAGGGCCGATACTGCGTACGAAGCGGCGGGGTTATTTACAACAAAGCTACCTAGGTATCTTAAGCATTTGTTTCCTTCTAGCTCGCGGGATGGGGACGGAGTAGAACCGCCACTACACGACTAGATGAAGGACGAGGGGCTTCTCGAGATCTGCGATCAATTTCCTATATATTCTCTATCTTGAAGATAATGGCAGAGTCAAGTCGCGGTTTCGGGTTGTTAAGCTCTCAGAGGGCCAGCAGATTGTCTAGTTTCAAAATAACGACTTTATGATAATATCATTCATATACCAAATAGTATACTATTCTCGAGATTCTTCTTTGGCTAAAGTCGTTGACTAACTCATCACTTACATGCCAACAGTGGTCTATTTAGACATGCGCCAGCATCCCCTCCAGCGTAGGGACATACTCCCTCTGTAGCTCTTACAAATGGTAGATCTCGGCATGCCGGGTATGTACTCGAGATTGAAGGTGTTTCTAGAATATCATGAATTTGTAAGAAGCGCGAGCGACACCTTTAAGTTTGAAGCGGTCTAGACGCCATAAAAAAGGAAGTGCTATGTCTCATTGGGGCATAACTAGGAAATTAAGTTAAATCAGTGATCCTAAAATAGAGACAATATTGTCTTCATGTGTAAGTTTGCCTCCCTAAGCTTGTGGGTCTGGGCTATTCTTAATAAAGACTGTATACTTGCTAGTTGAACAACAGTAACAGCTCTCATAGGGACGAGTTACCATGAGCTCGTGAGCTCTTTTCATTGGCCATCTTTAAACTAACATATAGTCTAGTCTAGCTAGTTACTATACTGATGATCGCAGAAGTTATTCTCAACTTCAGTTCGTACTTGCCTGAAAAAAACGGTAAATACAAAAGATCGAAGCTACTTGAAGCCCTTGAAGACAATGGCTGTAACCGACCGAAATCCATACCTCTAAGCAGCAATTACGACTCGAACCTCTCTGACCGCCTCGACGGATGGACAGGTGGCCTTTTGCAAATGGTTGGAGATGCGTACTAGGATGGTATAGTGACAAGCATGGCGGAAGAACTGCATTTGATTCCTCAACATGGTACGGCAGCCTAAAGCAGTTCTACAATGCCATACATCTAAAGGAATAAGTTGAAAATTTCGACATTAAATCCGTGAAGTGCCGTTCGCAGCTAGGGCGGCTCTACATCGAGTAGATAGGTGAGGGGGATGTGTTCGAATAGTTCGTACCGAACTGCATTCAGCGCCGCGGCACGGCGGAGTGCGGGACGCTCCAGTTCAGCTGGGACATTATAAACGCCATAAAAGGGCCCGTCAAGAGGTTTGATGGTCACCTCATGGAACCAAGCTGCTGTTCCAGAGGCTTGGTGATAATGAGTATCCAGCCCACGGTAGATAACCGCTAGAATGATGCGGCCCTAGTCTTAGAGCTTATGCGTTGATACTAGGGTATACTCTTATATGCAGAGGTACGAGTCTGATGAGTGGCAGGCTCTGGGAGACACCCGTCGGAGAGGGCGCAGCGGGAAGCCAGAAAATAATCAATCCCTCATAATTTAGACAGTGAATCATATACCCATGACGACCATGCCGCTAGTCTTACCGTAGTGTTATAGCTTATCATCTTTATTATATATGTCATACCGTTGCTCCATAAGAATGTGTCTCTCTAATGCTTGTCTAAACAAATTGGCGAATCCTGCAGTCCCTTGACAATCACTTTCGTTCATCTTGTCTAGAGCTTTCGGCATCCACTCTTGTATCTTTTGTATCCGGTTGCTGTGCTACGAAAGGTGTCAGTTGCGGGATCGAGAACACGATCCTCGGTCTCTTATCGGAGACTCAACCCGGACAGGTAAAACAGGGCCACGCCTATAATGGAATGGGGAATGTACATACCGAAGGGTGAGTGCTCATCCATTCGGGCGGCTCTCCCTGTTGCATCCGCTTCATCCGCTGCCAGAAGCCGAGAGCCTCGCGCGGATCGTAGCAAGCCTCGGCCATCATCATCAGCCCGATGAAATCGGCCTCGGCCTCCTGGAGACGGCCCATGGGACGCGAGAAAACCAGGTCAAGCATGGTGTGTCCGAGGTACGTCGCTATAGGAAGCCCGATGCCGCCGGTTAGGGTGATGAGGGAGTAGAGGAGGATATTCGCGCCGAGCTGCGACGACATGCGCTCGGCAACGTGTTGGGCTAGGTTGTGCGCCATCTCGTGGCCCAGCACGGCGGCCAAACCGTGCTCGTTGCGTGCGATGGGGATCAGCCCGCTGTACACGAAGACCTTCCCTCCAGGCAGCACGAACGCGTTGGCCGTGTGAGGGTCGTCGATGACCCGGACCTCCCAGTCCGAGTCCTCCATCCCGCTGACCGGGATCAGACGCTCCATGACCCTCTTGACGAGCCTCGTCCGCCAGTCCCAGTCGCTGAGGAAGCGGCCGCCATTGCGTTCGACCTGGTATTCGATCCGCCTCGCCTGTTCCTCACCTGTCTTCCTCACGTTGGCCTCGCCGTAGCAGTTGAATCGCTGCCGTCCCGATATTGGGACTGTTTGTATGTTCATGAAATAGAAGGTCACAGCGCCGGCCACCGAGAGTACAATGACGGTGTGCAGGCTCGGCGAGCGAAGGAACCTCGACAGTCCTTCTGGGGTGACGAGGGGCTTGGCTTGCCTGAGCTGTTCGGAGGGATCATGGTGCGGCGGGACTCGCCGTAGATATTGTCGAGGGACAGCGTGCGAGAACGGTCTCGGAAAACGGGGCGCTACCTGTGGTAGAGGGCGGCGAAAGATCGAGTTTGAGGCATGGAAGACGGGAAGAGAATGCGCTCGGCATGCTGCTAGTGAGAGGACACCCACGCGTCTCGGGGGCACCAGGCGTATAATAGAGCGCATCGAGATCGCGCGGCTCGCCGGGGATGGGATGAATGGTGGTGGCGTGGGATAGAGGTATAGAGTATCGGATCTAATACCGGCTGTTATTTGCGATGACGTTACCAGGTAAGTACCTAAAGTAGGTACTGTCTATTGCGGCCAGCGATCCAAAGTATAACCTGCCAAAAAAAGCAGAGGACTCCAGAAAATGACCAATAGTCGAGGCTTGAAGGAGTCCGAAAAAATTAAGTTGTTTCAGTTAGAAGGAGTTCTGATCTCAGTCAGGCGCCAGAAACCTGTAGGTTAAGGCCTATAGGAGGACCCAGGCGCGGCGGCTTACCTATTTACATTTACATACTGCTCCAACAACTTCCACCAATATCCGCTTGTCACCCACCTCTCTTAAGCTACCTACCTACCTTTAAACTACCTACTTCTAACCTAGGTACATTCCCGTCAAATGCCTAAACCTATTATCAACTTACCCGCGTTTCGAAGGCCTAGGAACACATGAGCTTTGATTTATTATAGATATCTCATCCCGCCAAAACTTGACCAACCTTTTGTCACCTCCTATTACCAAGACACCCCACTATGGCACTAACTCGCTGCTGCCAGAGGCGTTAGTGCCAGTCTTGCAAGGACAACTCCCCATATGAACGCTCGGAGACCTATGCAAAGCCGTATTATACGCAAATGCGTCTGTAGAAAGCCAATTGAATCACCTCTCGTGGCAGACGCGGCTAAGCGCCGTGTTGTCAAGTGTCTACAATATTAATTATCAAGAATTAGGGCATTGAACATTCAAAAAAAAAGGATGGATTAAACACATCTCGTACCTAGCGAGTAGATACAAGCAAGTTAAGCATCCTCGAAATCCGGATATATATATTTACATCGAAAACGATATACATAATCGGCATATGGAGAAAATATTACAAAAAGCAAAGGCCCACGCGAATTTACCAACCGACCGTCTATCATTCAGAACACCAGCAAAGCACACGCAAGCGCCATCGACCCATGCCCTTTCCATTCGGCTGAGGAGCGAGACCAGATTTACAGAGCGAAGGCCAACACACCAGCAACAGCCATGAGAGCGAAGCTGATGCCGCTCTTCATGGCGCCGGCGGTGGGGATGGGCGTGCTGGTCGGGTAGGAGCTAGGGGAGACCGAGCTGGTCGAGGTGGTCAGAGTCGCGTTGCTTCCTGGGTAACCACTAGCGGGGTAGCTGGGGTAGCCCGAAGGATACTGGGTGACAGGGACGACAGTCGCCGTGACGTAGACCTCGACGTCGCTGCTGCTGGGGGTAGCAGCGCCAACGGGGTAGCTCTCGGTGGGATAGCTAGCAGCAGGAACAGTCTCTGCGACATAGCTGCCAGCAGGAACGGACTCGGTGGGGTAGCTGGCGGCCGGGGTGGTCGCGGACACCGAGGAAACGTAGACGGTCGTAGGAAGCCACAAAGTCGAAGTCGTGGTCGTGGTAGGCTCCGCGGGGCTGCCGGGGTAGGTAGCAGTGGGATACCCACCGGTAGGCGAGGCCTCAGTCTCGGTGACGGGGCAAACCGTAGTGCTGACGGGAATGACAACAGTGGTGGTGCTGCCCTCGGCCACATAAGTCGAGGTGGAGTAGATGGTCGAGGTGGTGTAAGCAGTGGTCGTGGGAGAGCTGCTCTCGGTCTCGGTCACAGGGCAAACAGTGGTGCTGATAGGGATGACCACAGTGGTTGTCTGGCCCGGGGCTGTCTCGATCTGGGTGGTGGAGTAGATGGTTGAAGTCGTGTAGGAGACGGGAGCGGTGGTAGTGGGAGAGCTGATCTCGCTGGATGAGATGCCACTGCTACCAGGGTAACCAGGATATCCAGTAGGGTAACCGCCGCTGCCAACAGGGACGCTGCTGGTTGCGGGAGAGCTACTGCCAGAAGAGACGCCGCTGCTGCTAGGAACGGGATAGCCAGAAGTAGCGGGGACGCTGCTGGTCGCCGGGCCAACGCTTCCACTGGAGGAGGCACCACTGCTGCTGGGGACGGGAACGCTGCTGCTGTAGCTAGCACCGGGAGTGCTGCTGGAGCCAGAGCCGGAGCCAGGAGCGCTAGAGTAGCTGGCAGCAGGAGTACTGCTAGCAGCAGGACCGCTGGAGTAGCTGGCGCCAGGAGTGCTGCTGGCGGCGGGACCGCTGGAATAGCTAGCAGCAGGAGTGCTGCTGCCAGCGGGACCACTCGGGGAAGCACCACTGCTGCTAGGAACTGGGTAACCGGGGTATCCGGTAGGGTAACCACTAGCAGGAATGCTGCTGTAACCCGAACCAGGAGCGCTGCTAGAACCGGCAGCAGGAGTGCTGGAAGAGCTACCGCCAGGAGCGCTGCTGTAGCTGGCAGCAGGAACACTCGAAGAGCTGGCGGCAGGAACGCTGCTGTAGCTGGCGGCAGGACCACTGGAATAGCTGGCCGCGGGAGTGCTGCTGTACGTGGCTGCGGGGGTGCTGCTGGTCGCCGGCGTGCTACTCACGGGGATGCTGCTAACGGGGGTGCTACCGGCAGGAGAAGAAGGGCCGACACTGGAGCTTGGGGTCGCAGCTGGGAGGCTGTTGCTGGGAGTGTAGACCGGGTATCCGTAGACGGGATAGTTGTTGGCGGCCCTCTGGTGGAAGCGGTGATGGCCATAGTTGCTGGCGTTGGCCGAGGCGGCGAAGATGGCGGCGGCAGCACCGACGGTCTGGATAAGTGAAGGAGCCATTGCTATGGATTAGATTATTTAATAGTTGAACGAGTGACTATATTGTTTGTTAAAAGAGTGGATGACGTGAAATACGTCGATGAGCAGAATCCCTGGCTCGTGGTTGACCTTTGACGATGGAAACGGCGTAAAAGAGAAGAAAGGTTCCATCCTGCCGGTCGTGGTGGGCAGTCCCTTATTAAATAAATGCCCTCCTTTCTTGCTACAACCCAGAAACCGAACAGCTAACGGAGTACCCATCTAGTGTAAACCACATCTACATACATGCCTACGCTACATACACACACTACGCGTATCCACCATCCTACTTTAGTGTAGTATTCCTAGTGCTGATGCCAATCACCCACTCAAATCTGTGGGCGGTGAGGTGACTAGGTCTGAAAGGCCTGACTCCCTACATATGTATGTACGTAAGTATGTACAGTTGCACAGTCTTCATCCGAGCGCCTTTCGAGAACGTTTTTGCATTGTTGGCTGACATTAAGAGGCTGGCTAGCTGCTTCACGATTGGACTGAATACTGTAATGCCCCATTCGGCTTCAAACCCCAGTATCCAGGTATTCCTATCGGGCGGGACTTTGAACCGTTGATGGAGACAGCACCAAGTCCGGCCGAGCGTTGGTATGACCAAATCTTGGTATTGAACAGCATTTATCGTGGCGACAGGGGTCCTCCCCTCCATACCCCAGTCCAGATAGCTGCAAACTAGGCAGGAAATCCCGTAGAAAAGGGGCGCAAGAGATGAGGAACTGTCCTGTAATAAGAAAGGATATGCCAATCCTAAACTGAAGAGGAAAAAAACCCGCTTCCTGCCATATGGATTTATACTGTACATACTACTGTACCTACCTACAGCCTTCGTGCAGTAAGAATGAGAGAGGAGTGAAATTCGTATGCACAGTTCCCAAAAATGTGTTTTATGATAAGTACCTGCCTTACGTAGGTAGATAGTGAAGAGGGGGAAAAGGAGCAGTAGATTAAAGGACACACTTAACAGAAGATTCCTTAGCGAGTCAAATTGATACGAATATGCCGCTTCCCAACATTTCGAGCTGATCAGCCAACGTACTTTACTCTGCAAGTACACACGGAGAGAATTCCCCCGCTTCCTGCTCATGTACGGAGTGATATTATGTTGTGTTGATTTAATCGCGAAAAAAAGTACATACCTATCTACAGCAGAGATGCATGCATTAGCCAACACTAATGCAGGTACATACAGCATGCTTACCTATCTAGTGCAAGTTCACTGACTCCCCTGACTAACCAGGCCTGACCCGGCCGTCTCAAGATGCGCTACCTTCCTAGGCACTCAGCTTTCATTTCACAATTGACGCCATACTCCGCCATCAGCCTGCCTACCCTGTTTTTGCGACAGTAGAGAATTTTCACCTTCTCCCTTAGATACTGTGTACATACATCCATAGATATCTCTCAGCACATACTTCCATACTATAGAGTTATAGTAGCCGTGCTATAGGTAGTTCACAGGGTAGTTATAAGTATACTAGAGTTAATGTCTAAATATCTAAATATATCATCTTAATGGCGTGCTTAGTTCTGGCCTTTTTTTTATACCCATCATAGGTACCGCAGATCCAAAACTACTGCGCATAGTAGGTAAGTGTACTAAGTACTCGTTCAGGCTAGTAGCGCCTCTAGGAACGGTGCTGACGCCCAGGTTAAAAGCGAAAATGATAAGTAAAGGAATTATTTTTTAAGTGCACAGCAAATTGCTTGATAAAGTGGAAGCATAACGGGGCTGATCGCAAATATCATGATGCATATACTTAATAAGAGAATAAATAATGCTCGGATAATAGTTTTATTAAGTGTAAACTAATCTGGTCAGAGGTAGGTATGCAGAATTAATAGTAATAGTTAAATATCTATGTATGTATATTTTTATTCGATTTACCTAATTAAGTCTATTTTTGGCCTTAACTGTGAACGGTTATTTAACTTATGCCTAGTCTCAAGAACTTCTAACTACCTGCTTCCATATACAAATATTAAGGTCGCGAATTTTTCTCCTCGGTGTTGCGTAAGCGGGGATGCCGTTTTAATATGCCCCAACGTGACAGTAATGGGCTGGCTGATACGTACCTATCTCAGTTGAGTGTAATATCACAGATACTTGTACAACTTTAAATACAATCCAAATTGTCTATTAATTGTAATAATTACACATTAAAAAAAAAGCTGGCCATAATTGGCCTCATGCGTCATTCTCTCATTATCATAAGCACTCTAGCCCCAGACGAAACCCGCGCCTCTCTAAGCGACAGCAGACACAGCGTAAGGCTTGAGGTCTATGGTAACTGGCGCGGGGGCTATATCGCGGATAGAGTATATCTGGCCAAGCGTCCAGTTAGGGTTCTGCCAATAAGTCTGCGTGTAGTTGAGCGGCAAGTCGACGGTGCCGTAAGCGGTGAAAGTAACCCTATACCCCGGAATAGGACCCTGGTTAGTTTCTTTTTCTCTGTTCTTGCGTCTCTCGTGCATCATGGTGGACTTACGGGTACTGGGGATCTTCGTCGTCGCAGGTCCAGGTCTGGTTAACGTTGAGCGTGCTTCCGGGCACGCTGAAGGAGAAGGACGTGCCCACGCCGGATCCCTCGGGAACGTCGCAGTTGTAGTTGATGTTGCCGTAGAAGAAATCCTGCAGCCACGTGCTGTAGGCATAGCACGACACCTTCTCTGGGAACGCGGGGTTCGTTACGTTAAAGGCCACGGTACCCGACGCTATCAGATGCGCCGGTGTCGAGTAGATGTAAGAGCCGAGGTAGGTGAACTCCTCGATGGTCCATGAGAAGTCCCCAAATGATGTCGACGTGCAGCCGGGGATGCTCTCGCGCGGATGCAGGGCTGTGGGAGCCGCGGCTGCGAGAGGCAGCATGGCGGCAATGGTGCTGATAAAGTTGCGCATTCTGATAAACTTGCTGGATATCTAAGTGCTGCTAGAGGGAGGTGTGTAGATGAGTGTGTGCCATTGACATTAGTGGTGTGGAAGACTTGGTCTTAGGCTGTATTATATATTAGCTTTGGCTAGATGCTCTATCTAGAATCTATTTTCGTTTCCGCCGTAACACCGTATCAATCAAATCATCTTAATAGGAACCCGCCTATTCCTCGGCCGTGAAGGCGAGGCGATGGAACGTTAACAATATTGATGACGGTATACGACATTCGCCTACTTCTCATCGCGAGCGCACCATCGTGGGCCCACGGTCGTGAAGAGGTCCAATACGTCTCCAATACGGGATGATCTATGATGTAGCACGACGATCTCTTCCGCCCCGGTGCCTAACTATGCGTAGGCCCAGCCTAGAGCACACACAATGTGCTCTGATTCGCCAAGACCTCGTATTTTCCTGGCCTGAGCCACTGCCTGCAGGTCTTTCTAGAAGCAGCGTCATGCGGGGATGCTTAACAATAGGCTCTTGAGGTTCTTACGTACGTACATACAGAGGATGTCGTGAGCCAGCTGAAGAAAATCCCGTGCTGACATTCATTCTCTCGTGCCTCTGCGCTGCTCGTATAAGTAAGTATGGATGCTTAGCATTGCATTCGTACTAGAGGGTCTTACTTCTATATATACCAACTTGCCTTTTATCCCAGTAGATTTCGGATCGCTCCGACTTGCATACCGCTTGTTGTCTCCTTCCCCGCCGAATAACCGAGTGAGAGTGAGGGTTTTCTGTCTTGAATTCGAGATTATCTGTCTCTATGTAGCTCGTTTGATATTACTTTTTTTTTGTTTCAATTTGGCCTTATACAACGTCTTGGAGAGACTGGGTTCAGCTAATCAACTTCACTTATCTGGTCCTTTTCCCGATGTGTTTAGCCGTAAGTATATGTTCTAGGGGACGATTACACAGAAGTATGGCTTCGCGCAACGTGACAGGCCGCCCATCGTATCATGGCTGCGTCTACACATATGCGTACTGTAGGTAGGCGATCGAAAGTACTCCAGTAGTTTAAATCTCAGGAATGAATATAATTGGCGAAAACCGGTCCCTCTTTATACGCTTATAAGTGCCCATCAATAATATTGAGACTGGCGCGAGAAAGACAAAGTCCCTCCTCCCCTCTCGTTGTCATAACGTGACTAAGTCCCTGTCCTCGGGCTATGGCAAATTTTCTTAGACCCCAGCAATTGCATTCATGATAACCTTAGGATTAAAGTTCCCGCCGCATAGCACGATTACACTAGTTTGACCGCCCAATGTATGCGCCATCTTACTAAAGCCCGCGAGGGCGAGGGCCGCGGAACCCTCGACAATCATATTCTCCTTAAGAGCTAGTTCTTTTAAAGCCGTCTTAATCTCTGCCTCATCGCATTCGACGACGTGGTCGACAACAGACATAGCCAGCGGGAGCGTGATCGTATCCGCGTCGATACCCCCAGCCACAGCATCGGCGAGGGTGTCGCGATGCTCCGTCTCAACTACATGACCCGCAGCCATGGACTCCGCCAGGGCCTTCGAGTTGGTTGCAGAAACGCCGTATATCTTCGTGCGGGGACTGAAAGCCTTTGCGACTGCCCCAATGCCGCTGATTAGCCCGCCGCCGCCCATGGAGATAAAAATATTATCCACGTGCTCGCATTGCTCTAGGATCTCGAGACCGATTGTCCCCTGACCTGCTATGATGTCGGGGTCATTGTAGGGCGAAATATAGGTGTACCCCTGCTCCTTGGCGAGCTGCTGTGCATGCTGTTCTGAGAGACCCGTCTCATTGCCATGTAGAATCACATCGACCCCATACGCTCGGATCTTGTCCAGTTTTTCGGCCACCACCGTTTCCGGAAGTACGATGGTGAGGTTTTTAGAGAGGGCCTGAGCCGCAAACGCGGCGCCGATTCCGTGATTGCCCGATGACGCCGTGATCAATCGTCCCGAATCAGGTTCAACAGACAACTTGGACATAGCCCCTCGGATTTTGAAAGATCCCGTTATTTGGAAATTCTCCAGTTTATATAAAACTTTTGCGTTAGTGGCCTTGTCGGCAGTCCTCGATGGAACTAGAGGGGTCTGGTAGATGTGCTTGCGAATGCGGCTCCTTGCTTGGACGACACTAGCTGCCGTTTTGAAATATGACTCCATGCCTATCTTGTCAGCCGGATTTCTGCTTCATCGCTTTCAGTAGTTGAAGATGACAACCGGGCTCAGAAAGGCAAGAATACGGGGTAGAGGAAAGCAGATACTCGTCCAGGCATTCTTAGCCTAGACGAGTACCTACCTATGCGTTTTTACCCCTCTCTATCATACAGCAGCTACCAGAAGTGGGGCAATACAATATAGGTAGTGCTCCAGTAGGGTAACAGTAGACAGTACCTACCTAGGTAAAAAGGCCGCGAGAGAGAGTCGATTGACCTTGGGTCGCTGTCTTGTAAAATACTCGGACTAGGTAATCATCTAGGTACTTACACTTATTAGATCGTTTCTACACTAGAAAAAAATGAGTTTCTTACGCATCAACAAGATTTATTAGCTCTCTTTAGGTGATCGACCGACCGTAACTATTAAGAGATGGGGACATGTAGACTGTAACGTGTAAGTATAGACACGTGGTAGCAAGCGATTATGTCCTACGCATCTATTTTGTACAAGTACGCTAGCGCCAGGGCTGAAATCTAGAACTTAATATGCTGGACGAAGGGGTGATCTGCTACATACATTAGGTACATCGTGGTGAATATAGGCGAGAGCAAATCCTAAGCCCTGGTAAGTCCTACATAGCTGAGCACTCGTCCAGGCCAATAGCGCATCAGACCTAAGCAGGAGCGGCGCTGACCCTAAGGATCGGGGGGTTTGAGAGAGAAAAAAAAACATAAAATCAATAATTTATACGATTATGATTTTAAAAATGTTTATTATATAGCAAGTTTTATGCCTTTATTATTTTTATTTAATATAGCATAAAATAAGTATGCAGCTATAACGTGTTTAGCCACGAGAGACAACTTGGTGTGTTCCGTTTGTCGCTATATTATTTAGCTGGTTGTTTCGTCGTTTAAAGACCGATACTACCTAACCTATATAATATATAATATACCGAGCGAAACCCCGGCCCTATGTACGTAGTACCCGTGTAAAAGACCTTTGAGCGTTACAGTGCGAGGGTCTACATAATATACCCAAGGACCATCTCAAATCCAAGATATTTTTTTAACACCTAACGCTTGCCTCATCATCTTAAGTTATATACTATGTGTAGGTTTTCAAGCGTAAAAGCATCGTACTTACAAGTATGCGTGAGAGTGTACCTACATTATGTACCTAATAAAATGTCCACAGTATCTAAAAACATGACATGAGCCTAGGTACATACACTATTCCATTGTTATACTACTATACGTAGGGCTGAGTGAGCGATGCCTGAATGTGAACCGTTGGGCTGGCTCCTGCGCAGAAGATTATAATTTTTTACATGACAGTATTTACATATACCTATTGCATGGTATCTGCACTGCCCTGTTTACCCGAGCATGTCGAGTTCCAACAGGCAACAAGTAGCGAGGCACCCATTGCTAGCTCAGGGGTCAAAGCTGTTATGTGTAGTCTAGTGCAGGTGAGGCTGAATTACTTACCTACATAGTACTTATTACAAACACAACACATCTAAGTATGCACACACATGCAGGACTATTTTATACCAACTCGACGCATTCGTATTCGACGGCCATCGAACACTCCAGCATGCTTTCTTGTAAGTATCTGATATATGTAGATAAGCATACAGCCGAGAGATGCGGGAATAGCCAGCTAGGAGAAACGCTAATGAAATCAAGGTTTGCCAATCTCACTTGGCTAGGAATAAGTCTTCCGCCTCCCGGTAGTGTGGCTGCAGCTAACAATGTCGTGTAGAATAAGCTAGGAGGAGCTTATCACAAGCTGACTCCAGCGACTCCATTGCGCTACAGCATGCGCCTAGACACTAGATACACTAAGTATACTCAGGCCACAAGTTTGATCTCCATGAAGAACGGCGCGAAGCAGTACTCAAATTACCTCAGAGTACTATACATAGTGTAAAAACATACTTAGACCAGAGTTCATTGGGAGAGACGTAAGAATGCCTAGCTCCACTTGTGATATTAACAACCGTGATGATGTCGGGAATGACCCAGGCGCCTTTTCTTCGACATGATATTATGCTAAGCGTCTGAATTACTCTCACTCCGAGTCTCCTAGAAATGAAATTTTCTCTACCGATATAGTTCGTCTCTTCCTACCCATTCAGTCCAGAAAGCATTAGGCGCTCATCGTCCCACAACTTTGTATTCGTAGACTTCGAGGTACAGCCGCTCCTTTTCGCTCTCGCTCAACCCCACTCAGCCGTAGCTCACATCATACGCACGTCTCGCTGTTTCCACGACATGGCTATCTATAATCTCGTAGTATGACCGAATAAGAAAGAGGAGGGGGAGATATATCCTCTCTATCGCCATGATAGGAGTGTGCAATTTCCACATGTTCATTATTTTCCCCGTGTGCGAGATAGCCCGGCAGTGGCGGGCATGTTCTCGCGTAATATTCGTCATACAGTACATGTGAGCAGATCAACGCCCCGAGACTCCACGGTCTAGTCTAGGACTCAACCGATCCGAACGGCCCGAGAATGGGAGCATTGTCAGCGAGTTAATCAATAGTCAATAACAAGCCCTTCTCTCTATATCCGGCGCTCCTCGAAGAGTCTCTTCTGTCGTCGTCGCATGCAGGGGAAAAAACGAAGACGCAGCTGCCAACGATAAACGGTACGACCACCCCCGCAGCGATGGCCGTGCTACTATTCGGCGGCCCATCTGAGTGCGACGAGTTCGTCAGCTTGGAGGGATCACTCGTAGTTTCATTCATCGGCTATCAGCATCTTATTAGATAGTCCGGGGAACACTAGCAGCGAAAGGCTTACGAGATATCGTGGCGTTTATATAGTTTTCCAGCCATTATCATCATCTCCCTTTCGGTAGTATCGCGAAAGAAGGCGAAGATACAATAACGAGCCCTGTTGCCATGCCCCCTACTTGCCGCCCTAAAACTTGGAGTTCGTACATAGCGGTTGAGAGAAGCGGGAGAGGGAAAGGTACGTCTCGTCTATCTAGGGGAACAAGCCATCGATCAGTCCGTCTATATTATTGTTAATAGCACGCGAAATCCTCTCAAAAATGTCCAAATCACTAGAACGGTCCGCCCCTAGAGTGTTTGTATTATAATCGCTTGTTTTATCTAATATTCGTGTGCGAATGACTAGCGGATAGTGTGTTGCGTTCGAATCATCTTAGTCTAACAATAGATTACTATGCAGCGTAATATCACTGAAACTGTTGTGAAAAGATGGCATAGCGAGTTCCTAGTAGCTACGCAGCATGAGTAGATATATATTTTGCTCATTCCTCTCCTTTACATATGAGTTCATATTATAGAATCATTCGTACCGATCAAGTCATCATTCAGGTACGAGATGGTATGACGTTTTTAACAAGAGCGATAAGACCTGATTAATTTGTCAATCACGGGGGGGGGGGAAATGTTAAACTCCAATTCATAAAATACATAAATCTTCAAGTGAGTGAGGTATATATATATGCGCGCGCGTGTGTGTATTTAGCTACACATATTTATAGTCGGTCTGCCTATTAGACGTAACCCTCTCTATGCGCATGAGAAAATCCTAAGCAAATCACTTTTCATCGTGTATCTCTACGGACGATGTTTTTACACGATAAATAAGCCTGGATGGACATTCAATGTCTCCATATCCAGATTTATCTGTCTTCGTATCACCAAGTGTTCGGGTCGCTTGTCTGGATAAAGTGAAGTCTATATCGTCAACCAATAACAATCCAAAGTGATTATTGATAAACTTTCTATCACTACCGCTACGATGGAACGTGTGATGTGTGTCCCCTGGCTGCGATCCGAACAAACGAATTGCGTATCTGGAGAATGTCATATATATATTCTATATCTAGGGAACTAACTTCATTCGTGCTTGACAATGAAGGGCACTTTTACTTGTCACTCCTGCTTGCGTATTCAGGGAGTTCTCCCTTTTTCGATAAGTTAGTAACATGCATGTCAGAGGTCCGTTCCACAGCGCCCCTCTCCCTCCTGTTGCTCTCAATAAGTTGGAATCGTCTCGTATTCTAACGATTGCATGATATTCGAAGAAATATAAGACGGAGAAAGCGGTACCGAATTAACTAACCACTGTGGTGGTAATTATTATTTAGTAGTCACTGGCGACTTGCTAGCTATATGACCAAGCATCGACACAGACTTAGCTGGGATAAATACATAACGGTCTAGACAGTATGTCGAAGTAGGTGATACATTAATAGCTCTAAGTACCAAGGGAGTATCATATTTAGGCCGAGATTATCAAAATGTACGCAAGGACCTATCAAGTCCCTAGGGTGACGGCGCTCGTTCTACGCTGCGTGTTTGTTTTATCCCTTGCCGAGTCCAGTCACAACTAGCTTCGGGAGCTACTCGTTGCAACCCAGATGCTAGCCACCCAGTGGCCTCTTGTGGGATCGGACAAAGCCATGAAATAACACATGATCCGTTTAATGCACTAGTATCTATTATGACTGGTTTGTACCGACTCACACAATATACTGAAACGAAGTATGTAACACATACACACTACGCACTCTAGAGGACCGACCATAATGTCATATAGATCACTTCTAGAGATTTGAAGCTTAGAAAGATAGTAAATAAATGACGCAAATATATATTCGGGTGTAGCGGACTCTCGAAAAAAGCTGCGTAAAAAGCGTGCTAGCTATTTTTAACTAGCTATAAACTAACTATTTTAAATAAAAAAAAAAAAAAAACTAAATTTTAATAATTTAATTAATTTAACTTTTATATAGTTAAGTTATTTATATTGTTTTAATTTTTTTTAGTTAAAATATAGCTGTTTTTAATATATTTTTAACTTAAAACAAACTAAATAAATATAAATATAATACAAATTTTTTAATAAATTAAAAATATAGTAGTAAATATAAAAATTAATATATAAATCAACTTAATTTTTTTAATTTTAAAGTTTAAATTAATAAATTTGTTTTTTTAATTTATTTAATTTAATAAACAGTTTAGTTTTATATTGTTATTTTTATTTTTTAACTTTATAAAAAATTTTATTAGTTTTTTTAATAGCTTATATATTAATTTTGTATTAATTTTAACTTTGTTATTTTATAAATATAATAAGTTAAAGTTGTTTTATTAAATTGATTTATTTTTTTTATAACTATTAATATAAACTTTTAATATTTTTTAAAATTAAATTTTTTGCTTTTTTAATATTAAAATTGTTATTAAAATAATTTAAAGTTATAATATAATTATATTTAATATTAGCTTTATATTTAAATATATTATATTTAAATAATAATAGTTTATAGTAGCTAAATCAAAAAAAAAAAAAAAGTTAGCTAATAAATATAACTAATTAATTAAAAAGTAAAAAAAACAGTAAAAATAATTAAAAGTAAAAATTATATAAAGTTTTTATTAATTTAATATATATAAATTTATTAAAAAATATAATATTTAAATCGTAATAAAACAAACTAAGTATTAAATTTAAACTATTGTTTAAAAATAAAAAGTTAAATATAAATATAAAAAAAACTAATCGGTTTTTATTAAAATCAAAGTTTTTTAATTTAATAAGTTTAAGCTTTTTTTTAATTTTGTTTTTTTTAGCAGCTTTTTTAGCAGCTTTTGTTTTTTTTGCAACTTTTATTTTTTTTGTAGCTGTTTTTGCTTTTTTTTTAATTTATAAAATAATAAGTTATACTTTTTAGTTTTTTTTTTATAAAAAAAAAATAAACACTTTAATTTATTTATAATATATATATTAGTAACTTTTTTTAACTTGTTATAAAACTATTAAATTATAAAATATTTAATTAATATTTAATTTTTTATATTTAAAATTACTAGTTTTTTAAAGTTTGCTATTAGTATAATAATATAAAAAATGTTTATAAAACTATATTTTTAACTGTTTTATTAATAAAAAAAAAATAAATAAATAAAATAAATAAAAAAAAAAATGTTTAATAAATATATAAAATAAACTGTTTATAGCTGATTTATATTAGTTTTTATAGCAATTTTGCTATATTATATTAAGTTGAAAATATATATAAGTTTTGTTTATAAATTAATAAAAATAATATATTAATAATTGTATTTTTTAATATTAAATATTATAATTTTAAAAACGATTTATTAAATTTATATATTTTATTTTTTAATATAAAGTTTTTTAATATTATTTAATTTAGTTATATAATATAAACTATAATAATTTTTAATTTTAACTTTAAATAATATATTAAAGTTATAATAAGCTTTGTTAATAAATAGTTTTATATAAGTTTAAATTTTTATTTTAGCTGTTTAGCTGTGTTTTTTTATTTTTTATATAATAATAAATAAATAGTATTTTTATTAATTAATTTATTGTTTATTATAATTATATAAAAGTGTAAAACTTTCGAAAAAAAATAATGCTTTAACAAAAAAAAAGTATAAAATATTTGCAAAAATATATTTTTAAAAAAATTGCAGCTACTAAAATAGTTTAAATAGTTATATTTTATTTAAATAAAATAAGTTAATAAAATATAAAAAACTGTTGATTTTATTTTTATTTAGCTATTTTTTATTATAATATTTATTAGTTTATAAATTTTTTATTATTATAAATATAATTAATAAACTAGTTAGTTTTATAAAGATTTTTTTAATTTGTTTAACTAGTTTTTAAAAAAGTTTAAAATAAACTTTATTTTTTAAAATAACTTATTTTTTATTAATTTTAAATTATATTGCTTGCAAAATATATATTATAAAATTATCAATTTTTTTAATATTTGTATTTTTTTTTTTTTTATAATATTAACTACTTTAAAACAGTTTTAAAAAAGTAAAATTAAATTTATTAAACAAATAAAACTGCAGTATTAATTATTACTTTATTTTAACAAAAAAAAATAAACTATATAATTTAAAAGCAAAAAATTAAAAAAATAAATAGTAATATTTTTTTATTAAATAGTTTAAAAGTAATAAAATATTTTTTTATATTTTATAATAAAAAAAATAAATATAAAAAAATTAACAAAAAAAATAAGTTTTTATAAAATATTATAAATTATAAAGTATTAGTAAAAGCTACTATAATTAAAATTGCAAATGTTTTTAAAAATAATTTGTTAAACTTTTTTTTTTATATTTGTTTTAATAATTTTATATAAATATATATAATTTAAAAGTTTTAAAAAAATACTATTAAAAATAAAATTATATATAAACTTTTTTATATTATAAAAAATAAAATATATTATTATTATTAATTTTAATAAAATAAATTATAATTATATTTAATATTTAAAAATTATATTAATTAAAAATTTTAATTTTTTAATTTATTATATTATAGTTTATTTATAATTATTTAAAAAATTATAGTTTATTATATATTTAAAATTTAAAAATAAAAATATAAAAAAGCTGTAATATTTAGTATAACAATTAAAAGTTTTAATATAAATATTAAATATTTATTGATTTTTTTTAGTTTTTTTTTTAATTAAGTTTTTATTATAATAAAAAGTTAAAAAAGCTATTAAATTATTTTTATAAATTATATATTAAATTATATTTTTATTGTTTTTAAAGCTTAAATGTACTTTTTGTTTTAATAATACTGCTATAATATAAATATAAAAATAAAATAAAAAATAAAATTAAAAAATATATTAATTTAATAATTATTTATATATAATTTTAATATTTTTATTATAAATATAGTAATAAATAAAAATATAAAAATATAAATAAAAAAAATAAATTAAAAAAAGATTTTTTAAAAAATAAAAACTAATATAGTAAACTTAAATAAAAAAAGGAAATAAAAACTAGCAGTATATTTAAATTTAATATTTTTATTTAATAATTTCTTTTTATAACTTTTTTAATATAAAATAAATAATAAAAAAAATATTACTTTTTTAAATTATTAAAAAATTTTATATAATTAATTAAATTTTTTAAATATTTTTAAAAAGTTGTTTATATTATATAAAATTTTATAGCTTAATAAATAAACAAATAGTTTTTTTTAAATTTTTTAAATAGCTTATAATTTTTAAACAATAATTTTATAATAGTTATTAATACTTTAATTTATAAATTTTTTAACTTATATATAAACTATTATTTAATTAATTATTTAATTTAACTTTTTAAAATTAAATTAAATTTTTAAAAGTAATTATATTTGTTTATTTATTAATATATAAAGTTTATTATTTTTATTAATTGCTTTTTTTTTTAATTAAAATTTTAACTATTTTTAATAAATTTTAACTATAATATAACATTTTTTTAGTTTGTATTTTTTTTTTATACAATTTTTTTTTTAAATTAATAAATTTTTTAAATTTTTAATAATTTTTTTTTAATATATTTTTTTTTAATAATTTTTATAATTTATTTATATTTTTATTACAAAATTAAAAATATATACAATATTATTATATTTATTAAAAGTTATTATTTTTAAACTTAAAACTAATATTTTATTTTATTACTAAATTAAAAAAATTTTAGTTTTTATTATTTTAATTATTAATTTAAACTATAAAAGTTTAATAGTTTAAATATAATTAATAAAATATAGCTTGTTAATAAAAAAATTTAAAAAATAAAGTTTTTTAATATTTAATAAACTATAAATGTTTAAAAAACTTGTTAATTTTTAGTTTTTTTAGCTAATTATATTATATTGCAAATTTTAGTGCATTTTTAGTTTAAAACTTTATATAATGTTACTAAAAATCGATATATTTATTAAAAAGTATATTTTAACATTTTTAAAAATTTTAGCATTTTTTAGTTTATTTTTGCTATTATTAATAAAATTTTTAATTAAAACGTTATTTTTTACACTTTTTATATTAAAATAAGTTAAATTAATTTTTAAAACAAATATATTTTTAACTTTATATATAACTATTATAAAATTAAAAACTTTTATATTTAACAATTTAATATTTTTAATATAGTTTTTTGTAAATTTTATAAATATTGTTTTATTTATTTTAAAATATATAATAAAACTAATATATAGTTATTTTTTAAATATATTTCAATTTTTAGTTTTATTAATAATATTTATAAAAATTACAAGTTTATAATTTAAAAAGCTTATTATATTTAATGCTATAACAATTTAGCAATTAATTAGTTTAAAATAAATAAATAAACTATTAAATTTAAATTATATATTTATTTTAATAATAGCATTATTAAATTTACTATTTTTTTTTTATAGTTTATAAGTTAATTTAAATATAAATTAAAAATTTAATTAATAAAAAAAATAATTAAATTAATAAAAGCTACTTTATTTATATATATTAAAAATTTTTAGCTTTTTATATTTATAATGTTTTAAATATTTTTATAAATATAATATATATTAACTTTTAAATTAAAAATTTTTTTTTTTATTATTAACATTAAACTATTAAATTAATAAAAAGTAAAACTAATATATAAAATATAAAAAAAAAATTATAAAATAATTAAATATTAGCTTTATATACTGCTAAAAAATCTATTGATTTTATTATAATAATGTTTTATTTAAAATTTTTATTATTTAAATCTTGTTTTTTTTTTAAATGTTTAAAAATTTTTAATCGTTTTATAATTTAATATTTACGATTTGAAATTTTTTAGCTTTTAATTAAACTATTATATATTTAATAATTAGTTTTTTTATTATTATTTATATTTAAAGCTTTATTAAAATTATTTGTTTATTTAAAATTATTAGCAACTTTTTTTACAATTTATATATTTTTATATATATTTACAAATTTTTAATAACTTTTATTATTTTTAATAAACTTTTTAAGTTTATTTATATAAAAAATACTTTTAAATTTAATCTTGTTTAAATTTTTAAACTTATATTTACTTTTTTTAAAAATTTTGCTAATTTAATAAAGTTTATATTATTTATAAAGTAACTTTTTATTATTGCTTATATTAATTTTAAATTTCTTGTTATATAAAAGTATTAATATATCAATTTATAAATAGTTTTTAATTTTGTAAATATTATGTTAATTTTTAATTTATATTTAATTCTGTTTTTTTTAAATAATAATTTAATAAATTTTATTAATATTTTTTTATTAATATTTTAATTAATAAATTTATATTATAATTATATTTTTAATACTTTTAATTTTGTTTTAATTTAAAACTTTTTATAAAAAAATAATATTTTTAATAAATATAATAAGTAATTTTTTATAAATTAGTTTATATATATTATATTTATTATTAAAATAATAGTGTTAGTTATAATTAATATATATTTAAAGTTTTTTTATATAACTTGTTATTTATTTATTAAGTAGTTAGTTATATTTTGTTATATATAATACTAGCGAGCTATTAGCAAGCTTATATAACTTTTGTGTATATATTATATATACAAAGATTTTTTTTTAAATATAAAAATAACAATAGTATTATATAATTATAATATTATATTCTGTTTTAGTTCTGCTATATATAATCGATTATATAAAACTAAATTAATATTAATTAGTAGTTATATTAGCTTTTTTTATTTAATAGCAATATATTATAAATTAATAAAATTTAAAAATAAAAACTAATTAAAATAACTTTTAAATTTTAATTATATAAATATACTTTTTTTAATTTAGTAAAAAACATTTACTTTTATATTATATTTTAAGTTTATTTTTATATATATATATTTTTTTTTATTTAGTAAAAAATACATATATTATTATATATAAAAAAAAATCAAATTTTTTATTGTATAAATATATTTTTTTTAATTTAACAAAAAATATTTTTATATAAAAAAAGCGATAGTAAATAATATTATTACTTAAAAAATTTCTATTATTTATATTTAATTATATAAATATATCTTTTTTTATTTAACAAAAAATATATATATAAAAATAAATAAATAGTTTATATTTTTTATTTAAATAATTTTATTATATATATAAGTTAAAATAACAACTTTTAAATATAATAGCATTTTAATAGTTTTAATAAAAAATTAAACAAAAAGTTATTTATATTTATAACTTTTTATATAATAAATTTACTAAATATTTTAATACTAATATTATAACTATATAAAAGTATATTATTATAAAATATTAAAACAAATTTATTGATATTTTTATTACTATAAAATAATACTTTTTTATTTATTTTATATATTAAATAATAAAATATAAATATTTAAAATATATTAGTTAAAATTTTTTAAAAATATATAAAAAAAATTTCAAAAATTAAATATAATATTAATTTGATTAAATAAATCATATATTATACTATAACTTAGTTAATATTTTAAAAGTAAAAAAAATTGTTTTTATAAAAATAAAAAATTATATAAATAAAAACAAAACAATATAATTTGTTAAAATTTTATAAAACTATTATAGCTTATAACAATTTAAATATTTAAAAAAACTATTAATTTTATAAATATAATTTAAAACTTTTATATAATTATTTTTTATAAAGATTAAAATATTAATAATATATATTTTTAAAATAGCAATTTTTTTTTTTGCTATTTATTAAATACTTTTTATTAAATAACTTTTAATTTAATTAAAAATTATACAAATAAAAAAAGCTTTATAAAATGTTTATTTTTAAATTTTATAACTAATTATATAATTTATTATTAAAAAATAATTATATAAATAATATAAATTGTTAATATTTTAAATAAGTTATTAATTTAATTTTTTATTTGTTTATAAATATTTTATTTATTATGTTTTTTTAGTTATTTTTATTTTATATTTAAACTATTATATAACTTTAAATTTAATATTTTTAAGTATTTATTTAGATTTTTTATAAAGATTATATAAAATAAAATTATTTTATTAAAAAAATATATAATATTTTAAAAAATTTTAAAAAAAAATGTAATTATTTTAACAAACTATATAACTTTTTATATAATAAAACTAAATTATTTATTAATATTTATAAATAATTAAATATTTTAAACAATTAATATTATATAATATTTTTTTACATTTTAAAAAATTATATAAAAAACTTTTTTATATATAATATTAAATCGAACAAAATTTAATATAAAATATATTATATAATAAATATATATTTTAATATAAATATAAACTATAGTTAATATTAAACTAATTAAATTATTATTATTTTTATATAAATAAAATAAAAATTTTTTAAAAAAGCTTTATATAAAATATTAAAATTAATAATTAATAAATTATTAAAAGTTTAATAAACTTTAAATATTAATTATTAAAATAAAGTTTAATTAAATATAATTGTTATATAAATATATTTGTTATAAAATAAAATAAATTATAAATTAAATATAATATAATAAATAATATATAGTTAATAATATATATTATATAAAATTAAAGCTTAAAAAAAAAAATCTTTTTTAAAATATATATAAAAAAAATATATATAAATATATTAATACTTTTTTAAATTTTAACTTTTAAATTTTAATAATTATTTTTTTTTTTAATTTAAGTTATTTTTAATTTAATTATAGAAATTAATTATAAATTAATTGATTTAAATATATATATTAATTAATTAACTTGTTAATTTAATTAGTTAAAAATATAAACAATATATAATTATATATAAATATTTAAATATTTTATAAGTTGTTAATTTTTAAAAGTAATTTATATTTTTATTAATATAACTTTATATATAAATAAAAATATATAAAACTATAAACTTGCTAACTTTTTTTTTTTTTTTTTTTAAATACTATTAATTTTATTAACTTTTATTTAACAAAATTTTTTTTATTATTTATATTTATTTTTAAATCATTTTTATATTTTTTTTTTTTTTTTATATTTTATTTATTATTGTTACTTTTAATATATTTTTATATTGTTAAATTGTTTATATTTATAACTATTAATTTAATTATTAAAACAAGCTTTAAATTATAATTGCTTTATTAATATATTATTTCTGCTTTAAGTATTTTTATAACTTTTTTTAGCTTAAAAATATTAAGTTTTTAAAAATTTGCTACTTTTTTAAAAATTTAAAAAGTTTTATATATAATAACTATTAAAAAAGCTATAATATTTATAAATTTATAAATAATTTTATTTTTATTTTAATTTTGTTTTATTATTAAAAAATTAATTATTTGTTATAATAATATTTAATATAGTTTATTTATATAAAATTTTAAAATTTAATATTAATTTATTTAATTTGAAATAAAAAAATAACAACAATTTAAGTAGTATTATTGTTTATAACAAAAAAAAAAGCTATATTTAATATATTATAACTTAACTTTATTATAAAATTGCTAAAGTATAGTTTTATTTTTTGAAGTTTTTTTGCTGTGTTTTTTTTTTTATATTGTACTGTTTTTTGCTTTATTAGCAAAGTTTTTATTGTAAAAATAAACTATTTAACTTATATTTACTACTAATTTTAATATTAATTATTAACTTTAAAATATTATTATTAAATATTAATTTTTAATTTATTAATATAAAACTTTAATTTAATAAACTATTGCTTTTTTTTTTGCTAATATTATAAATAAGCTATTTTATTTATTTTTTACTTTTATTTTTAATTTAAATAAAATATTAATTAATATATTTTATATTGCTACATTATTATATTTTATTTATAGTTTTTTAATATTAGTTATATAATTTAGTTTTTAATTATATATTATTTTATAAAAAAAATAAAAACGATTTATTATAAAAATAATAATAATATAAAATATTTTAAAACTTATAAAAAGTTTATAACGTTTTAAAATGTTTTTAAATTTATTTTTTAAGTTTTTTAACAAAGTTTTATATATAGCTTATTAATAAAATATAAATTATTATTTAAAAAAATAAGTTCGATTTTTATTATATAAACTTTTTTATAAAGTTTTTAGTTTATTTTATTTTATTAGCATTTTTAATAATTTTAATTAATTAATTAAAAAGTTTTTTTAATAGTTTTAATATGTTTTTATTATAATATTATAAGTAATTTCTTTTTATAGCTTTGTTGTTTTATTTTTTTTATGTTTTTTTTTTTTTTTTTTAAATTTGCAATAGCTTTAGCAATAAATATATTAATAACTAATATTTATTAGTTATATTTAATTAGCTAGTTTTTTTATTTAATTTTATAATATAAATTTTTTTATAAATGTATTTTTTTACTATGTTTTTTATTTTTTATTTTATATTATTGTTTTTTAAATTAAATATAAATAATTTATTTATATTATTAGTTTTTTAAAGTTTTAATAATTAAATAAAAAATATATTATAAAAACAGATATATTATATAAAAAAATAAAAATAATAAGCTTATAAAGTAACTTTATTAATAATTTTAAATAATTTAATATATTTAAAAACTAGTTTATAATAATACTTTTTAAGTTTAAAATATTTAATTAATAAAATAATTAATTGATTTATTTTATAGCTTATTAATTTATATTTATTGTTATAATATTTTGTTTAATTTTCGATTATATTTTGTTATTGTTTTATTAATTTATTTTTAATAACTTTTAATTTATTTAATTGATTTTGTATTATTAGTATTTTTTTAAAAATGAAGTTGTTTTTAATAAACAATTTAAATTTTAATATATAGCTATATAAAGTTTAAAAAAATAAAATATTAATAGTTAAATTAATTGCTAAATTTATAATAAAAAAAGCTTGTAGTAATAATTAAAGCTAATTAATTTATTTAATAAAAATAAAACATTTTAAATAATATTTAATTATTTGATTTATATATTTTATTTAATTGTTAATTTTAAAATAAAAAATAACTAAATAACATTTTTTAATTTTAATATAATAATATAAATTAAACTAAAAATTATTTATAAATATAAAATTTTAATTAATAATTATTTTAATAAAACTTTTAAATTTATACTTTATTTTTTAATAAAATAAAATAGCTAATTATATAATTGTTATAATAATATAAACAAATAATAAATATATTAATTTAATAAATCGATTTATAATTATTAATATAAAATTTATACAACTGTTTTTATAAAAAGTTTTTAATAAGCTAATTATAAAATCTATAAATAGTTTTTATATAAATTTAATAAATATTAATAAACTATTTAATTTATTATATTTTTAATAATATTTTGTTTTAAATTTAAAGTAAATAGTACAGCTTTTTATATAGCTTTATATATTATGTTTTAAGTTTTATTAATAAAACTTTTTTTAAAAAAGTTTTAAAATATATTTTTAATTAAAATAACTTATAAAAAAGTTATTATAATATAGCTTAATTAATTAAAAATAAATTAATTTTTTAAAAAGTATATAAACTTTTTTGTTATAAAAAATTAAAAAATTTTAAATTAACTATTAACTTTTTATAGCTAAATTATTTTTAAATCATTTAAAAATTTGTTAATATTTAAAATTTTTTTTTAAACGTTTTAAATTAATAATTTAAAATTTTAATTAACTTTTAAATTTTAAATATTTTTTTTTGCAGTAATTATTTATGCTTATATATATATAACTAATTAAATAAACATTAATTATTTGAAAAAATAATGTTTAATATAAACTTTTTTAATTAATATTTTTAAATATTAATTTTTAATAGTTATATATTATATAACAATTTTTTTTTTAATATAAAAAGAAAATTTATATTAAAAAGTATATTATTTATATAATTAAAACAGCATAAAAAAAATTTGTTTTATTTTGCTTTTTTTTTTTTATATTTAATAATAAAATTAAAAAAAACTAAATAAATATATTATTAAGCTTATTTTTTATTTAATTTTAATATTTTTATAAAAGCTTAAAAGTTATTATAATTAATTAATACTTTAATAAATAATTTGTTTTTTTATAAATAATAATATTAATATTTAAAATTTTTAATAATAATTAATATTTTTTTATTTAATATATTTTAGTTTAATTTTTAATTAAAAAACTTTTAAAAATAAAACAAAACTAGTTATTATTATTTTTGATTGTTTTTTTAAAATAAGTTATTTATAAATATAGCTTTAAATATATTAATTTTTATTAATATTTGTTTTTTAAAGTTAAAATGTATAAAAAAAATAGTTTGTTTAAATAAATTTTATAATTATTTAAAAGCATGTTTTTTTAAATTATTTAAAAAGATTCGATTTTTTTTTATTTTAGTTGTACTTTTTTTTAAATATTAATATAATAAAACAAAAATTAAAAAATACTTTTTAATAAAACAGCAATAAAAATTATAAAATTTTAAAAATTGCTATACTTTATAATAAAAATTAAAAAAAAACTATTTTTTAATAGTATTAATTTATAAAAAGTTTATTTTAATTTTTTTATTTAAAATAATATAACTTAAAAATTCCAATTTATATTAATAGAATTAATATTTAGAAAATTTAACATATAATTTAATTTTTTAAAGTTTTTCGATAATATTTTAAATATAATTTATATATAAATTTTTATTTGAAAAAAAAAACAAATATATTATTAAAATATATTATATAAAAAATATTTAAAATATTATTAAATGTTTTTTATATATAATTTTAAAAAATAGTAAAAATATTATATAAATTTATAAATATAATTAAAAATTTATAATATTTATAATATATATAAAATGTTATTTTTTATTTATTTTTTTTTTAAATTTATATATAATAATAAATATTTTTAAAATTAATTTTTAAAAATATTTTTATATATATAGTTTTATTT
>MU378382.1:0-34091 GCA_022495175.1 Hypoxylon argillaceum | reverse complement strand
GCGGCCCCCCCTCCCCCCGCGCCCCCCCGCGCCGGCTGCGGCCCCCGCCCCGCGGCCCCCCGCCCCCCCCCCCCCATAAAGTGACCAGCTTGCCCAGCCATTGCGGGTGATCTTTCTCTGTCTTCAAGGATTGCCTGCTGTCGCTCTTTGTTGTATCCACCAAGCGCCTTCTTCCACTCCCTTAGAAGGCACAAGATTTCGATGTTGAGGGCGACAACTTGGGCGATAGCCCTGCTGGCCGGCTCTACCTCAGCCCTCGGTGACCCGTTCCGGCTTCTGGGATCATCCTTTGCTATCCCCGGCGACAATGCGACCTACGATTACATTATCGTTGGAGGTGGTACTGCGGGTCTTACAGTTGCTGCACGATTAGTCGAGCAACATGCCGGCACCGTTGCTATCGTCGAGGCCGGGACGTTCTATGAGCTGAGCAACGGCAACAATAGTATGCTTCCTGGCGGCGATGGGGCTTTTACTGGCAAGGGTGTCAAAGACTGGCAGCCCTTGATAGACTGGGGATACGTAACAACACCACAAGCTGTTAGTCAACTTGGTTGGGGATACGCTTCACGGCTGGGGTATTAATCAAGGGAATAGGGTGCCAATAACTTGACGCTTCATTATGCGGCGGGCAAGACGTTTGGAGGAGGCTCGGCCAGAAATTTTAGTAAGTAGTAGCTCGATCTCATTTCCTTCTCGTTTTGGAGGTCGCCCATTAAGCCTTCCTTTTTGCGCTAAAACCGTCTCCTTGGGAAGCTGCTCACAGCTCCGGAACGTTTATAGACCACGCTCTAAATAGTGGTGACTGATGAGTGCTATAGTGGTATACCAACGTGGGACAGAGGGCTCGTACCAGAATTGGGCCGACGATGTTGGCGACGATAGCTAGTACGCATTCCGGACTCGTTTGTTTGCTGTTTCAGCAAAGCCTCTCTCTTCTCCATAAGAACGCGTTAAACCGTTAATAGAAGCGAGAGCTCCTAACAGCTGGATTTTTATAGTACCTGGTCCAAATTCCTCCCGTGGTTCCAAAAGAGTGTACATTTCGTGCCTCCTAATAGTAAGTACCTCCGGGGCTCTTTAATCATTTTGTCTTTTCAAGAGTACGAAGGCCTCGGTTTGGGCTAGACATATACCATGCCTCGCAAACTCCTTGTGCTTGTAGACCACTTACACACCAGGCCTAACATGCCGATTACTGACCCGGAATATCGTAGTGGACGCAAGGCCCTCGAATTCGACACCCGTCTATGACGAGGGCGTCGTGGGCCAGAGTGGCCCGGTCTCAGCAGCTTATCCAAACTGGCCACAGGCGATCGCCACGTGGGTGGTGGAAGGTCTCAAGGCTATTGGACTTCCTGTCATCCCTGGCTTTAATAGTGGCAAGCTGATTGGTCAGGCGTACGCCACATTCTCGATCGATGGCGAAACGATGTTGCGAAGTTCGTCGTCAACAGCGTTTCTCCAACCGAGCCTCGGAAACACCAACCTTTACCTATATCACCTGACCTTGGCGAAGAAAATCCTCTTCGATGACGACAAGAGGGCCACCGGTGTGGTCGTTAACACGATGGGTGCCCAGTATACGCTGAAGGCCAATAAGGAAGTCATCGTATCTGCGGGAGTCTTTGGTTCACCGCAGTTGCTGATGGTTTCGGGCGTTGGGCCTGCCGAGACTCTACAGAAGCTGGATATTCCCGTGGTGGCCGACCGACCCGGTGTGGGACAGAACATGCAAGACCATATCTACTACGGTATCACGTACCGTATCAACGCCATTACTTTCTCGTCACTCATCAACCCAGAGTTTGCTGCCGAGCAGAAGGCGCTTTTCCAGGCTAATGCTACTGGCATCTACACGAACCCCACGGCCGACGTGATTGGATGGGAGAAGATTCCCGCTCATCTCCGGGCAGGGTGGTCTAACGAGACCCTCTCTGCGCTCGCCGAGTTGCCTGAGGATTGGCCTGAGGCGGAGTACATCTCGCTCGGATCGTGGCTGGGCGAGGACTTTGACTCGCGCTTTGCCGACCCAGCTGATGGCTAGTAAGTCATGTATTTCCCGTGGTGTCATGCCCGTTGCCCCTACACGCCCCCGAACCCGTCAAATAATATGTCAAACCTCTACTATAAGCGGCAATTCCTAACGGGCGACTGCTTATAGCAACTATGGAACGCTCGTGTGCGCGGTCATTTCTCCACTCTCGCGCGGTACTGTATCCATCTCATCAGCCGACACGGCGGTACAGCCTATCATCGACCCGAACTCACTGACTCATCCGGCTGACGTTGCTGTGGCCGTGGCGGCGTTCAAGCGTGCGCGTGAGTTCTGGGCTACGGATGTGATGAAGAAGCTCGCAATCGGTGACGAGTACTATCCGGGGCCTGACGTGGCTACCGACGAAGAGATTCTGGCTTCGATTCGCCGAAGTTACAATGCCATCTACCACGCGTCGTGCACCAACAAGATGGGCAAGGAGGACGATCCGACAGCCGTCGTCGACCCGCAGGCGCGAGTGTACGGGGTGCAAGGCCTGCGTGTTGTCGATGCCTCGTCTTTCCCCTTCCTGCCCCCCGGACATCCCCAGTCCACTGTGTATGCTCTGGCCGAGAAGATCGCCTGTGATGTCGCGGGCAATTGCGCTCAGCCACCGCCGTACCCTACGAACTCTACGAACTCGACGTATCCCACGTATCCGGGGAAGTGCAAGAGCAAGAGGCGGCTTTAACCGAACACCCGGCCAAAGGACATGATCGACGGATGCTTCCCGGTATCCGGTATTCCATATTTGGATCGACGTGACATGTTAAACCATGGCTAGAACTGATCCTAAGGATGTCGATGGTTTCATGGAGCTTGAAGGGCTGGTTATCTAGTGTGCCTACGGCCTCTCATAGACAGATGAGTAATATGAGAAGAAGGGAGTGATTCAATCTTGTTTTCAACTCTCTGCGCCGACAATTCTCAATGAGTATTAAGTCCCTTCCTTGAGCTGGCTTAGTATTAAGACCTAACTAGTATGCCTAGAAGGAGTTGTAGATGAGTATGTAGGTACTATGTATACAGGTTGTATATAAGGTATGTGTAATGAAAACTTGCTGTGTCTTACCTTACCTAGGTAGGTAGGTACCTCCTACTCTAACCAGGTACCTAAGGTAGGTGTACATAAGATCACTATTGGACCACCCAACCCAGGTACAGAATACAGGGCGGTTATAGGTACCCACTAAAATCTCATCGCCCAGGGTACCTGCAGACCTACATACATTACGTAGTCCTCTGACGTCTGACCACTTAAAGCCACGATCCAATTCATAATTTCGACATCTCGTTGTCGAGGTCATCGTATCGCCTATTTCGTTGAGTACGTGCTTTCTACTAACAGTCTGACTAGCGGTTTATTTTGTCTGAATTACGGCCTCACTACCTAAGATGGCCGGTCTTGCTCGTGGCGATGGGAGCATCTCCCCAACGCTAGTCGACACACGGGAGAAGGCTACGGAGAAGGCCACGGAGAAGACCACGGAGAAGACTGGTTCGGCAATCCGCGGCGCATCGATGCTCATTATCCTCCAGATCGCGTCCCGCGCCATCACCTTCGTCGCCAACCAACTGTTGCTACGTTTCCTAACTGCCCAGTTGCTAGGAGTTTCTGCGCAACTCGAGGTCTACTACCTCTCCGTGCTATTCTTCGCGCGCGAGAGCTTGCGTGTTGCCGTTCAGCGGCAAGCTACTAGCGGCGGCGATACGGCCAGCAACGGGTCCAAGAGTCGAGGGGAGGGACCGCGGAACCAAGCTGCCAATGCAACGGACAGCCAATCTGTTGTTAATATCGCCCACCTGTCGCTTGGCCTGGGCCTAGCGTCATCACTAGGCCTCGGCTGGGCCTATCTGCGATATGTTGATGTTGCTACAGCGTCGACACCATATCTAGGCACAGCTCTACGTATTTATGGCGTGGCCTCCTTAGTTGAGCTTTTGTCCGAGCCGGCCTTTGTTGTGCTACAACACCGACTACGATTTGGCCCCCGGGCTGCAGCCGAGTCCATCGCCACATTTTTGCGCTGCCTCGTTACACTGGGTGCGGCAAACTGGGGGTGGAAGCAGAGCTTAGACTTGGGTGTACTACCCTTTGCCCTCGGCCAACTTGCCTATGGTATAGGATTGCTAGCCGTCTATGTATGGTATGGGTACGGGCTGTCAAAGTCGGAAGGATTCTCTCTCCTTCCACGACGTGTAGGCCAGGGCACAGCGTCAACGACGGCGGAGAGGCGGCCGACAGCGGAAGAGGGCTACGCACTCGGCTATTTCTTCACGCCTACCCTTCAATTAGCCTCTAGCCTCATGTCTCAGTCGCTAGTCAAACATGTTTTGACGCAGGGTGATACTTTCCTCGTCTCTATTCTCTCCGACCCACGGTCTCAGGGCGTTTATGCCCTCGCCAATAACTACGGTAGTCTTCTAGCCCGCCTCGTTTTCCAGCCTATTGAGGAGAGCAGCCGAAACTACTTTAGCAAGCTTCTCTCATCTTCGCCCACGCCAGCTGCCGGCGAAGAGATAGAAGATAAGACCACAGCCAAGATACAGGTCCACAGAGCACGAACGGATCTTCAAGCACTGCTCAGATTCTATGTCCTCCTTGGCGTGGTTGTCGTCAGCATTGGTCCGTACGGCGCGCCTCTTCTCGTGCAGGTCATTGCAGGGCCACGATGGGCTAGTAGCGGCGCTGGTGGTGCGCTTGCGAGGTACTGCTTATACATCCCACTACTTGCGCTGAACGGGGTTGCCGAGGCCTTTGTCTCATCTGTTGCCACGAAATCCGAAGTTCATCGCCAGAGTCTGTGGATGGGCGTCTTCAGCTTTGCGTTCGCCATTGCCGGTTTTGTTTCGCTCCGCGTACTTGACCTGGGCGCGGTTGGTCTAGTGTACGCAAACGCGATCAATATGCTGTGCCGTATCATATGGAGCGCCGCTTTCATATCCTATTATTTTCGGCGAAATGATGCCGAATTTCAATGGGTTGGACTTGTACCCAACGGGACAGCTCTCTACGTTATGGCCACTGCTACGCTCTGGGGTGCGTTGTCGAGAGCTGGCATTTCTGTAGGCAATGTCTCCTCACATGTCTTCAAAGACCTGGTGGTGGTGGGAGCTATCGCAGTGCTCTATGTCAGTCTCATGTAAGTTGTGGCTCTTGATGACACCCTTTCGCATTTTATCCTATACTCTATCTTCTACAGAATCTACTGCTAATCGCTAAGTAGTGCATACGCCGAGCGTCGCTATCTTATCAGCTGCTATCACTCTATACGTGGCCGTCGTGGAGCATCATGAACCTCGTACCGTGATCTATATAATGAATAACATCCGATTGTGCCCCCGCATATAGTCGCAACTCCCCTACCTGTGACTAGATTTCAGTCATCAAATGTTATCTTGGTGCCCTTCTGCGACATATCGACATCCTTGAAAAAGGCGCCATACGTGCTGTGGGCCTTTTTCTTGACTGTGCCGCCAAACTTGAGTAGGTCTTCCGGTATGGGCTGACCTGCTGCTTTAAGGATGTTGACTAACCTGCGTAAGGAAGTTAATTATCGGCAGCGTAGACGAAGAGGCATATGTCTGAACCTACTCCCCAGAGTGTGCCTTGTCATGTTCTGTGAAGAACGTTATGGCTTGACCCGTCTTGCCGGCTCGTCCCGTGCGACCAATGCGATGCACATAGTCTTCAATGGTAAGTGGGAACTAGAACATAGTGTGTGAGATCGACGCGCTGGGCAAATGCAATGATGAGAGGAAAATGAACAAATCAGAACCGGCTAAGCTTACCGTAACGTTTATCACGAGTTTCACTTCTGGAATATCTAGACCCCGAGCAGCCACGTCTGTGGCTACCAGGACGGGTGTCTGACCCGATTTGAACGCCTCGAGGCTTCGTGTCCGCTGCTCCTGTCTCAAGTCGCCATGAATACCGACTACCTTAATACCACGCTGTTGCAGAAAGCTCTCGACGCGTGTGGCCTCTTTCTTGTACAGGCAGAATACCAAGACTCTCTCGTTCTTGGGCTGCGCCTTGAGAAGTTGCAGAAGTCGCCCCTCTTTGGCCCGCTGATCTACGACCTCAACACGCTGTTCAATTCGCGTGTTCGCTTGAAGATCGCCGCTCTCATTACCACCAATCTGAATTCGGACGGGCGAAACCATAAATGATAAAGCTAGTGCCTGTACACTCTGTGGCCACGTGGCCGTGAACATGAGTGTCTGGCGTTCCTCCTTCTTAGGTGTGCATCCGATGATTCTCTTAATGTCGTCTTCGAATCCTTTATCAAGCATCCGATCTGCCTCGTCAAGTACCGCGAATTTGGCATTGTCTAGCTTGACGGCACCCTCTTCTAGGAAATCCTTCAGTCGACCGGGGGTAGCGACGATAATGTCGGCCTTTCGGAGAAGATGTCTTTGGTCATCCTTAGACGCACCGCCATACACACAGACCGTCTTCAACCCGACACGATCGGCAAGTTTAGAGAGCTCCTCATTTGTCTGCATGGCAAGTTCTCTCGTCGGCGATACCACGACGGCACGTATCCTACCACCACTTTTGCTGTTGGGCATGCTGAGTACAGCGCTGACAAGAGGGAGACCGAACGCGATTGTCTTGCCCGAGCCCGTCTCTGCGACGCCAACAATATCTCGACCCGACAACCCGAATGGCCATGACGCAGCTTGTATGGGTGTTGGGGCCTTGAATGCGGCGAAGGGGTTCTTTGCAGTTAGTGGAGAGGGCGGCAGTTGTGAGAATTGCATGATGGGTTGAAGGATCTTGTCGGAGAGGGGGTCAAAGACGGTGATCTGGTGGGTGTTTAAGAAGGTGGTGATCTCCGACTGCAACACCGAGGCAAACGCCACAGTGTCGTTTATGCCAGTCGAGGTAGTAGAGTCGCCATGTCCGTTGGCTACTCCATTCGTTTCCGCGTCTACGTCTTGTCCTTTCGTCTGGCGTGTTTTCTTATCCTTCTTCTCCCTTTTCCCCTCCTTGTCTTTCTTCTCTTCGGCTAGTCCTACGCTCTCGCCGTCTTCGTCACTGCTCTTCCTCTTCCTCTCCTTCTTATCTTTCTTATCCTTTTTCTCCTTCTTGCTCTTCTTCACCTTTACCTCGCCCTCAGCTGGTGAGGCTATCGCATCCTTATCTTCGCCTAAGATTGGTGTTGAGACGACTGAGTCTTCGTTTCGCACTTTCGCCTTGCGATCCTTCTCTTTCTTGTCCTTCTTGGACTTCTTCCTAGGGAGAGCGACCTCTACATCGGCATCTTGAAGCGCGTGTTTCGACATATCTGTAGTGCAAGCCGGATAATTAACTGCACAACGGAGGTGAGCGTAACCTTGTATAATACACTTGCAATAATGTAGAATCGCGAGTAGAATGGACAAGCAAAATACAGGTTGGAAAATTAAGATGGGACGACTCGCGATAAGATAAGAACTGTCTCCACCCAAATGTGGCTTCCACCACCAGAGTCTTTTGCCGTGTGGCTGATCTCCCTACTGCGTATGCACTGTTAGGTACCCAGCACTTAACCAACTAGCATTTGTCGTTGCGTAGTTGACTGGTTAACTTTGTCTAGCTACCTGATGCCAAGAGGCTTCTGATAGGTATCCGCAAAGTCTAGTAAAACGCAGTAGAAGTTTTGAATACGATCCATTAAAACGATGTTACAATTTAGCAAGAACGATGCATTTGCATGCCTCGAGTGCTCTGACTGTGACACAAAGCTTGTATCATTTTCTGTAATCCTAATCTCAATGTACTCCCGACGCTCCAACTCCGAATAGATTGGCGAGTGTGTGTGTGTATGTGTATTCACGCGGAAATATAGGCAACACTTTGAAGGTTGCACATTGTCCCGTCCCTGCCCTTATCGACGTTCAACTGAGCTTTTAGTTCCCGTTCTGTAGGACCTATCAAATACAAAACGCAATTCAGCAGGTAACCTGGTTCTGATTCTGGTCTAAAGACTCAGACAGCAGCTGAAGCGGCCTCGCTAGTCCCAGAGAGCTTGGCACCAGTACCCGCTAGGTTTGTTGGACGGGCATGCGGGTTTTTAGTGTAGTAGTTAGAAATGGCGGATTTGATGGCATCCTCGGCCAACATAGAGCAATGATCTGCGGCAAACGTTAGTAGGCGGTATCTATGTACAGTGGTGCAGGGTGTAGAAGGCTCACGCTTGACAGGTGGGAGGCACAACTCCTTGGCGATCTCGGTGTTCTTGATCCTACTAGCCTCCTCCAAAGTCATGCCACGAACCAGCTCGGTCAGGTAACTGGAACTCGCAATGGCGCTGCCACAGCCGAAGGTCTTGAACTTGACATCGGAGATACGGTTATCGCTAGGGTCGACGCGAATTTGGAGCTTCATGACATCGCCACAGGCGGGTGCACCGACTAAACCCGTACCGACATCGACGTCATTCTTTTGCATGGACCCGACATTTCGCGGCCGGTTGTAATGATCTAAGACTTTCTCGTGATAGGACCGGCGCGTGACGTTGGCGACTGGGCTGAGAGTCTGGCGGATGGTGATGCGGCGGGACGATGTCGCCACAGCCCGGCGCGCGGTGTTAGCGAGCGTCCTGGACAGCATTGTGTTGTTGTTAAATGATCAGGTTGCTGGCTCTTTCAACGAGTACTCGTGGTGAGGGTCCTGGTTCCCGTATGACCTAAGATATGTACCTTACTCGGTCAGAAATAATGTTCGATATATCGCTCGTGGTTGAGAAAGTCGCAAAGGTAGCGTAGGTTGTATAGGGTCGTGGGTGATGCGGGTATCGATTGTGATGTGTTTGACGAGGTTTGCACCAGACTACGGATGAGGACGAGGGCGAGGGCGAGGGCGATAAGGATAATGGGGAGAAATAATATACTAACAACCTACCTAGTAGAAAGTCTAAGTACTCCAGAGGCTTTGTATTCGTTCGGCCGGCGATCTCGGTCGCAAATGATGAAGTTGCCCCCTATGTGGCGAATCAGAAAGCTCCATGGACCTAGGTATGATTTCATTAACACGGAAATGGTATCGCGCACTGTATTTTCTTATACCTATACGGCTCCTAGGTATTCGACGGGAGGTCAATTGCACAGTACGTGGCTATGACTTCCTTGTCTTATCAGATCCGATCAAAGCTCATAAAATCTCGGATCCGAGGAAACCCCGAGCTAGTTCTCCGATATCTATGTACGCAGTACAATAGGTACAGGTATCCACCTACCTACTCTGTAGGTAGGTAGGTAAGCACATATCAAATACAGTGTATTACACTGTGTGCTCAGAATCTGCGAGTGCGGGGTTAAAGTTAGTTGTACCTACCTACATACATAATGTATGTATGTATTCTGTAGGTGCGTACATACTGTAGGTATATCTCTCGACGTGTCTAAGCTTGAGGCGGGGTGACTTGAAACTGAAGGTTCCTACCATGTAGGTATGTATGTACATCTATAGGTAGGTACTACTCTGTAGGTACTCTGTAGCTTCAGCTTGTCCTGCCTGATTGCATCACCTCTATCTACCTAGGTAAATAAAAGCGCGGAAAAGAGTACCTGAGGCTGTTCGACCCTCCCCGTTGGCTGCCTGCGCCTCAGGTCTTAACTTCCAAAAGTAAAATATCCAGACCAAACAACAAGCAACCATTCTGTCCACTGCTTATTGTTGTAAACCTGGTACCTTGCGTCCATGCGTCCTTGCGTCCTTGCATCCTTGCATTCTCGCGTCTTCGCTCCTGCCCTGAACACTGAACAGTGAAAAAAAGGAATACCATTCCATCGCTACCGCGTCTGCTGCCACAGTCTGGTTCTGTTGTTTACCATGGCATGCCATCATCTAGAGGCTATCAGTAAGTGCCTACAAGCTCCAAGCTGCATAGTATTCCTACCCAGGCTATACTGACTGCTTGCGTCAGCTTTGAGCCCCCCTACGCCAGCTCAGTCTGTGTATCGCGAGGATTGCACGCAGTGCTTCGACTCCATTGTATGCCACCACTGCTCTCCACTCGAGTTCCTTGCCGACGTTCTCTCGAATCATCTCCGCTGCTAGTCCGTCTTCCTAACCAGTTCTAGGACAACCCGGAGGGTCTCGATGTGTGCCTTCAGTGTTTTAACGGTGGCTGCGCCGGCGTGAAAGCGCACTCGCAGCTTCACTATGCGACCACAAACCACCCCTTCGTCTTGAATATTCGCCGAGTCCGAAAACGAGTCGTGAAGGATGAGCCTCCTGCCAAGATGACAAAGCTGGCCATTACTGCCGAGACCGAAGCTGACCGATACGACATCACCACCGCCGTCAGATGTCATGAATGTGTGCAAGAACTCGACAAGTCCCACGCTAAGCTTGCTCCTCTCGTCGACGGCATCCTCAAAGCCAATACATTTTCTCGTCAAGAGGAAGTTAAAGCATGGGAGCAGGAGATGTCTACTTGCGAGCACATTCTAATGCTACAGCAGGAGACGAGCCGTAAGATCGAAAGTGGTGATTTGGGACATTGCTCTGAGTGCGATCTTAAAGAAAACCTCTGGTTGTGTTTAGTTTGTGGCAATCTAGGCTGTGGAAGGGCCCAGTTTGGTGGTGTCGGAGGCAATTCACACGGACTAGCCCATGCTACCGGGTCACATCACGCTGTTGCTGTGAAGCTGGGCTCCATTACGCCCGAGGGATCTGCAGACGTTTACTGCTATCAATGTGATGAAGAGCGCCTGGATAGTGATCTTTCGCCGCATCTAGCCCACTGGGGTGTTATTCTAGCCGAGCAGGTGAAGACCGAGAAGAGTTTGACCGAGATGCAGATCGAGCAGAACTTGCGGTGGGAGTTCTCTATGACAACGGATGATGGGAAGGAGTTACGCCCGTTGTTTGGGCCTAGCCTCACCGGGTTGAAGAATCTTGGAAATAGTTGCTACCTCGCTAGCATATTGCAGTGTCTGTTCGACTTGCCCGCCTTTCAAGACCGCTACAACATCCCTGGCGCTGATCTACCGATTGTTCCTGATCCAGCACAGGATCTAGAGACGCAATTGCGCAAAATGGCAGATGGGCTACTTTCTGGGCGCTATTCCAAACCCGACAGCGATGCCATATCCTCAGAGCACCCTCCTGAACTTCCGCACCAGAAGGGCCTTGCTCCTAGTATGCTAAAACATCTAATTGGCCGTGGCCATGTGGAATTCTCAACGATGCGGCAACAAGACTCGTTTGAACTACTTCAGCACCTCATCAAGCTAATCACAAGATCATCACATCCAGCTCCCTTGATAGACCCAACACAGCGTTTCCGTTTTGTGGCGGAACAACGATTGCAATGTATTAATTGTAAAAAGGTTCGCTACTCATCGACGGAGCAAGATAGTATCTTTATCGATGTGCCACTCGAGAAGCTTCCAAGGTCCGAGAAAGGGGAAGAAGACACTTATCGGCCAGTCACGCTGGAACAGTGTCTAGACCGTTTCACGGCTCAGGAGGCGGTTGAATTAACCTGCCCTGCGTGCGCTAGTAAGGTGGGATTCATGAAGCGGACCCTGTTCAAAACGTTTCCGACCACACTTGTAGTTAATGCTCGGAAGATGACGGTAGAAAATTGGGTGCCGCGCAAAGTTGACGTGCCTGTCATTGTAGGAGATGGCCCGTTTTCACTTGGCGAGTATCTTTCACCAGGTCACCAGGAATCCGAGGAATTGCTCCCGGAAGAGGAAAAGGCCGTTACCCCAGTATTCACACCGAGTGAGGGCGCACTCGATCAACTAATGGGCATGGGATTCCCACGTAATCGCTGCGAAAGGGCTCTCCATGCGACAGGAAACTCAGATGCAAATGCCGCTATGGAGTGGCTGTTTGTTCATATGGAGGATCAAGGCATTGATGATCCGTTGGTGCTCACATCGAGTGATGTAAGTGGGAGCGATGCACCTGATCCCGAGAAGATTGAGATGCTTGGAGCTATGGGATTCAGTGTGCCGCAGGCACGCAAGGCCTTGAAGGAGACCAATGGCGATGTAGAGCGGGCGGTTGAGTGGCTATTTAGTCATCCGGATGATCAAGGCGACTTCGGCGAAGAGAGCGGCACAGCCGCCGAGAAAATAACAGGAGCCCTGGCTGGGTCTCCGGACCTGCCGGCTAATTTTCAACTGCAAAGCATTGTATGTCACAAAGGAACCAGTATCCATGCAGGGTGAGTAGAACTGAGCGTCCAGGGATAAGGGGAGACTACTAATTCTACTAGGCATTACGTGGCCTTCATCCGTAAGAGGCTCAGTCCCTCAGAGGAGCCGAAATGGGTACTCTTCAACGATGAAAAGGTTGTCGAAGCTGGAGACGTCGAGGAAATGAAGAAAACGGCTTACGTATACTTCTTTAATCGGGTTTAGAGTGGTATTATGAAGCGACTAGAGAAAGGCACGGAATTCATAGAAAGCAAAATGGAGTTGATCGGGTAAGAGTCGGTCTCTGAAATACACAGGAAGCATAAGTGCAAGCGGTTAAAGCCCATAAAATGCTGGAATAGATACATGTTTTGTCAGCCTTGATGGTTAGGCATCTAGAGGCTTGCTAAACTGCAACTTGGGAGTCACGCATTCCACGTATTAAATTTTATTAGTAGCGCGTATCGAGGATCGCGTTCTCGCTATGATTTTGACTCTGCAGATTTCCAAGCCCGATGCCATGACTCATTTTCAAAAGCAGACATAACTCCCAAAACGCCTCACGAGATGGCCCATTCCTTGTGAGGCTATGTTCTCTTTGCCACAGTTAATTACCCCCCAAACTGCTGCAACTAAAACAACTCATCGGAAATAAAATGCAATAATACACGGTCTCGGAAGAGGCGCAATGGGCACCTAATTCCCAAGACGGTAGCTGACGAGCGTCTCGACACGGTGATTGCTCGTACTGAAGCCGCGCAGTTGCACGCGCTCGCCATTGACAATTTCCTTGGCGTCGCTGTCCCCCCACTCAACAGGCACCTCACTGTCAGCATCAGCGTACACGAGAACGTTGAAGGTGCAGTCCCCAGCGAGTTGTGGGAGGAAGGTAACAGAGGCGGTGATCTGGCGAAACAGGGCGGCGATCTCGGCCTGTATTTCGGGTTCGGTCTTAGACGTGTCGGCTGAGGAGGTAGCTGTGGCACCGGCACCACCGCTACTATGGCTGTTTTCCTGGTCGCCAGCGGCGGGTGCTGCTGATTTGGAGGATTTCTTAGATATTGAGGATGCGAGGATCTGAACATCGAACTGCCACCTCTCGACGTGCTCGCCCGTGTCTTTGTCGGTGATGACGATCACCAGCTTGCTGATCTTGCCGCGCTGCATCCATCTGTCGAGCTGTGACATGATCTTCTTGATGTAAGCTTTGACTTGGTCGTCGGCGGACACGAGCATATTGAGGCCATATTTTTTAACTCTACATATCGGATAGCAACATTTACAATTAGTTTTCGCTCTCTCTAGTCTATAGTATCAGGCGAACTGGGGGTTTCTGCTCGTACGCTGTAAAGTCCTCGGCTGGATATACACCTCGTTGAAACCTGTGGGCGGCCGTTAGTTTACTGCATCTTCGCCCTGAGCGGAACTGATGGTGAGGTTAGTTCAGTGACACGCGGAACGCACAAGATGGTATGAATCGAGTATTGAAACTACGTAAAAGCGACTTCGTCAGCAAAAGGTACGCCCGCTAGGTACGCATGGGCACTGCTTCACATCCACTCCGGTGCCCCAGATCAGCAACATACAAATTCAGCGACGAGCTTTGCGCTTCCCTTGAGGGATAACTTGTGCACCTTGGACTTGTCCTTTTCCGTGGTAGTCGGAGGCATGTTGAATATAATCGGGAATAGATAGATCCAGGCAATTGGGTGAGCAGAAGCGATCTCGTCCGGATAGAATCAGATAGAGGAGCGGACTGAGACTTGTTTACTTTACGTTATCGCTTTGGCGGGGTGATGGCCAGTGGATGGCCCTAGACAGGTACCTACAGTACCTAGGTAGGTAAGATGCTATCATATGCACCTAGCGCACAGTACCTACAGTAGGTACTTCCAACACCCATTCCAGGCGGGGGTCCCGCACGACCTACATGTATACACAGTATTCTATACTATTCAAGTATATACCTAGATACTGTAATACATCCTATGTAACAGTTTGATAAGGAATGACAAGATAATGGATTAGATAAGATAAGGTGGCGCTTCGGACAAATCTACCTAGGTACAATACCTACTATATACCTGCTTATATACCAACTCGCCTTGATCATCAAGATTCAGTCCAACTCACGACGCCGTCGCCGACCGGAGCGAACCTGAATGGATGGGTGGCAGCGGGTATCTGTCCTCCGCCTGTATGCGACCATGCCTCCTACGTCAAGCACCTCGCCGTGCGACTTATAGCGCTCGCTCTTTTCACCTTCGCCCAGCATGGCGGCCCGCAGCAGCATCCCGAACATCCCCTCGAACGTCACCTCGAATGTCACCTCGGACATGGCCCCGAACGTGGCAAGCGACGACGTGTATGGCCCTATGCAGCCCAGCCCCGACGACGACGACGACGACGACGACGACTCGCCTCAGCAGCTCCAAGGCCACCTCAGCCGACCTCGAGCGCCGCATCGCCGCCATACCCATTGACCGATTTCGCAACTTCTGCATCGTTGCACACATTGACCATGGCAAATCGACTCTCTCCGATCGACTGCTCGAGCTCACTGGGACTATCTCGTCGTCAAATTCCAATCGCCAGATCCTGGATACCCTCGAAGTGGAGCGGGAGCGTGGCATCACTGTCAAGGCGCAAACGTGCACCATGATCTACAACCACAACGGCGACGACTACCTGCTTCATCTCGTTGACACTCCCGGCCACGTCGACTTTCGCGCCGAAGTAACTCGGTCGTACGCAAGTTGCGGCGGTGCTTTGTTGCTGGTAGACGCAAGCCAGGGTGTGCAGGCACAGACCGTAGCCAATTTTTATCTGGCCTTTGCCGAAGGTCTGAAGATCCTGCCCGTGGTCAACAAAATTGACATGGTGGCCGCGGATGTTCCCCGCGTCTTGGAGCAATTGGAATCCACATTTGAGCTGGACTCGAGCAAGGCCATTGGCGTGAGCGCCAAAACCGGCCTGAACGTCAAAAGTCTGCTCCCTGCCATCGTGGACACCATCCCCGCGCCCACTGGGGACGCGACGAAGCCACTGAGAATGTTCCTAGTTGATTCTTGGTACGACAGCTTTCGCGGTGTCGTGTGCCTCGTCAGGCTGTTTGATGGGACGGTCAGGGCAGGCGACCAGCTTGTCAGCTTCGCCACCGGCCACAAATACACCGTGGGCGAAGTAGGCATCAGGTATCCGAATCAACTATCACAAACCGTCCTACGAGCCGGCCAGGTCGGTTACATTTTCTTCAACCCCGGCATGAAGAAGATCCAGGATGCCAAGATTGGAGACACGTTTACGACAGTCGGGTCAGAGCACGTCGTCGAACCATATCCAGGTTTCGAGGAACCGAAACCCATGGTCTTCGTTGCGGCCTTCCCTACCGATCCCGCCGACTACACCCGCCTCTCCGACAGCATTAGCCAGCTCGTCCTCAACGACCGCAGCATCACTCTCTACAAGGACCACTCGGAAGCTCTTGGTGCCGGGTGGCGGGTTGGTTTTCTAGGCAGTCTCCACTGCTCTGTCTTCCAAGACCGCCTGCGACAGGAATACGGCGCGAGTGTCATCATCACCGAGCCTGCTGTGCAAACCAAGGTGGTGTGGAGGAGCGGTGAGGAAACCATCCACCAAAGCCCCACTGAATTTCCCGAGCTGGAGGACGGTAAAATCCGCGGGGCCACTTTCTACGAACCCTTCGTGCTAGCGACCATAACGGTCCCGGAGGAATATCTAGGTCGTGCCATCGAGTTATGCGAGGCGAGCCGGGGCGAACAGGAAAGTATCGAGTTCTTCCAAGGCATGCAGGTTATTGTCAAGTACCGCATCCCTACAGCGCAGTTGGTGGACGACCTCTTTGGGAAGTTGAAGGGGGCTACGAAGGGCTATGCCACGCTCGACTACGAAGATGCGGGCTGGCGAGAGAGCGACCTCGTCAAGCTGCAGCTATTGGTCAATAAGCAACCCGTCGACGCCATAGCACGCGTCGTCCATAGGTCGCAGGTCGAGCGTCTAGGCAGGCAATGGGTTACCAAGTTCAAGGAACACGTGCAACGGCAGATGTTCGAGGTGGTCATCCAGGCCGCCGTGGGAAAGAAGATCATTGCGAGAGAGACGCTGAAGCCATTCCGCAAAGACGTGCTGGCTAAGCTCCATGCTAGCGATATTACCAGACGGAAGAAGCTGCTGGAGAAGCAGAAAGAAGGGAGAAAGAGGCTCCGCGCCGTTGGCAATGTTGTGATTGAGCAAGAAGCCTTCCAAAGGTTCTTAGCCAAGTAGGCATGCTTGTGCCGACTATTGGCTGACTGGGTAGGAAGCACATGTATATTGATGTATCAATCCATTGGCGTAAGCTTGGTATGTATCTATTTATTTACTTGTATACTTTCGCCGTTGAAGGAAACGACGGAAGTCTGGAACTCACCTGGTATACCAACTTGATACGCAACCGGTACAATGGCCTCTCAATCCGCTCGATGCCTGGTGCATGTATACTCCAACGACACCCATTGACGTGTAGCTGCTTACTCGGATTACCACTCCCCCAATCTTGCCCCTTCAACGATGGAGATGTGTGTACTGAAAATGTGAGTAGACGTTGACACGATGATTGGCAATGGGGCAACGGTCCAATGCTATCAAGCTGATTGGAGGAACAAGGACATACAATGCAGTCCTATTCCACACAACCCTAACTTCTTCAGCCGCCGATAGGCACCTGGTCCTGTGATGCGTCTCTCCTTGCTATGGCGTTAGGCCCCCTTGCAGACGGCAGGCATCTCGACTGAGCGAGGCATCTGTATATACATACACACCACGGCTAAGGCGCAGGCCTCTGCTAACGGCTATGCTGCATGCATGATACCCAACCCTGCATGATCTGTTGCCAGGAATCCTGCTTGCCATATGTATTTCGACTGTCCTGCGCGTAGCGCGCGCGTAGCGCGCGCGAGTCGATAAACTGCGAATCGAGCACATACAAAGCAAAGAAGTGGGAATAGCTTCATGGGTAAATTAATCCCACTAACCCTTGTCTATATAAGTCAGCATGTGTGTACTTACAGTAGTCCACCAGTCCTGGGCTGTTTCGTGTTTCCGTACGGGGCTGGGCTAAGCTGGGCTCGGTAGTGTGTACCTACAGTAGGCCCCAGAGATTTGGCGGACGCCACGGCATACCCCCACGGGGAATCACGCGGCACGCGGAAATTTTAAATGTTTTTTTTTAAATGTCATGACCCCATGTATGGATACTACATACACGTAGAAATACGTAGGCGGGGTATGTTGGGGGTCATGAGCTCCACTAGCCACGCTAGCCAGTGTCCGCGTGCTGTGCTATACTCAGTACGGTGTAGAATAAGTAGAATATATAATGTGGGTAGGTACTACCTACCGTAGCCTACCTCTTTCTTACCCCTCAACCCCAGTCTTTGGGGGTCGTATGGGGAAATAGGATATACTGTACGCATAGTGGGCACGAGACGAGGGGTAGGTACATAGGTAGTAGCGCAGATCCATGGGTAAGTGGAGTTTTTCTAACGCAGGTGCCTACTGTACCGAATACGCGAAGGTACCTTAGGTAGGTACCTAGGTAGCTTCAAAGATTGTGGGGGAAGAGACTACGATGTATACTTCAATTTTTATAGGTATCGAATTTACCGTGGAGAAGCTTGGAAGCATAGGCCTCAGGAGCTCGTAAACATGACTCCTTGGAGGGCTACCCCAGCTACGCATGTATGCCATACCAAGCCTTCGATGTATCTTAGGAAGACGAGGGGAGCTCAAAATTCGTCTGCCGATCGCGTGGATTTCTCCAACTAGCTGGCATCAACGTCGTTATATACGTAGCAGAGTGTGATGCAGCCGCTTTCACAGCGTTGTCGTTGCGTCTCCTACTTGGGCTCGGTCTGTTGTTTAGCGTTTCTTTGTATCAGCAGCAACGTTCTTGTTGCAAGATTGGTAGACTAGGGTATGCCTAAAATCACCAGCGTCGTATACTACCGGGTGAAGCCCCGGTGGTTGATGGTCAAGGTCACCGACGAGAATGGCGAGTTCGGTTGGGGGGAGGCCACCCTCGAAGGTCATGATCTGGCGGTGGAAGGGTGCCTCGAGGAGATGATCCCCCGCGTCGTAGGAAGGGATGCTAAGTCGGTGCTTTTCAAATAGCATATCCCGTGACTCGCGCCCGACTGATAAAGAGACAGCGAGATCGAGAATATCTGGCAGATGTTTTGGCGACACGGATTCTACCGAGGCGGCCCTGTCTTCATGAGCGCCCTGTCCGGCATCGATATTGCCCTGTGGGATCTCAAAGGTACCTACTTATTTCGAACAAGAGCCGTGTCGCTCACTCGCTGTCTGCGCCGTTGCTATCTGGCCGCCACTGCTAACCGCCAATCCATCCATATCCAGGCAAGAACCTCAAGGCGCCCATATACGAGCTCCTAGGAGGCAAGGTGCGCAACGAAGTTCAGGTGTATTGCTGGATCGGTGGTGATCGGCCCTCGGATATCGAGGGCGCTGCGTACGTACCTCGCGTGCTCTGCGCTTGGGTAGGATGGAAGTAGTATAGAAGTATAGAGCTAACCAATCCACAGCAAGGCGCGTTTGGCCCAAGGTCTGAGGTGTGTCAAGATGAATGCGACCGAGGACCTCAACTGGGTTGACTCCCCGTCGAGTCTCGACGCAGCCGTTGAGAGATTGAAGATTGTGAAGTCGCTAGGCCTCGATGCCGGTTTGGATTTTCACGGGCGGGTGCACAAGGCCATGGCTAAGCAGCTCGCAAGCGCCTTGGAGCCACATCGTCCCCTCTTCATCGAGGAGCCCTTGCTGAGCGAGCACCCCGAAGCGATCAAGCAGCTCTCTGGTCTGACCACGATCCCCATCGCCCTTGGAGAGCGGCTATATACTCGCTGGGACGTCAAGCGCTTCCTCGAGGATGCCAGCATCGATATTCTGCAACCCGACATCGCCCATGCCGGTGGCATCAGCGAGACGAAGCGCATTGCGACGATGGCCGAGGCCTACGATGTTGCCATCGCGCCTCACTGTCCCTTGGGCCCCGTCGCTTTCGCTGCCTGTATGCATATTGCCCTGAGCTCACCCAACTTTGCCATTTTGGAGATGAGCCTAGGAATGCACTACAATACGGAAGCCGGTGACGATATCGACCTTCTGACGTATCTGAAGGACCCAACCGTATTTGATATCGGAAACGGCGGTTACGTCAGGGCGCCGACGGGCTACGGCCTCGGTATCGAGATTGATGAGGACATGGTGAAGAAGATTTCCAAGGAGACCCTACCATGGCAATGTAAAGTCTTTCACGGCCCCGATGGAAGTATTCGGGAATGGTAGATCATGTCTTTGCAGACTTAAAGTAATAAAAGTCTAAAACGGTCGGATTTTATAACATTTTATCACCTAGACATATACGTATTGACTCATCGGATCGTGCTATATGTCTACTCGTCGTGATCCATATAGTCTTGTTTTTTTTTTGTTTTTTTTTGCTTTTTGTTTATATATATATCTCTAAAAATAAATAAATAAAAAGGTTGCGAGACAGACAGACGCCCATGTCCAACGAGTTCCTATATCGATCCTAGTGTCTCACCAGCCTACCTGTAGCAAGACGTTCTTCTTCATACTCTAGAATTGTGGATACGGCTAGGTAATTTATAATGCCATAAGTAAGACTTATGTTAGAATAGACTAATAAAAACGGCGTCTTTACAGAATCTCTGACCCCCCCCCATGTTAGCCTCTTCTCATATCGTGCTTCCCGTAGAGCACGGCATGAAGGCCATTTTACCTTCCCATCCAACCGCCGTCGACAGTGAGAATCTCGCCATTGACGTATCGACTTGCCGAGCCGGCAAGGAACACGGTGGCTCCCTCAAAGTCTTGCGGGCTGCCCCATTTGCCCGCGGGAATGCGCTCGAGGATGCTGGCATGCCGTGCCTTATCTTGCAGCAAGGCCTCGTTCATGTCGGTGGCAACGTACCCCGGCGCGATGGCATTGACATTGATGCCGTCGGCCGCCCACTGATTCGATAGGGCCTTGGTCAGCTGGGCGACGCCGCCTTTGGCAGCGGCGTATGCGGGGACGTTGAGGCCTCCCTGGAAGGAGACGAGGGATGCAACATTGATGATGGCCCCGCGACGGCCGGTAGCATCCGGTGTTCGCGTCAGGAAGTAGGTGCCGAAGTCTCGGTTGAGCGTCCACACGGCGGTTAGATCGACTTGGAGAACCTATGCCGTCAGATGCGCATATTAGTTTCATTGCGGGCCCTCGAATCCTGTTGGAATCAACACGGGCCGCCGGCGCTCTAGGCAGTCTCCAACGCCCAAGCCGATGAAGAGGGGAGATGTCGTCGTACCTGATGCCAATCCTCCATTGGGAACACGTGCGCCGGGTGTCGTCGTTGGATACCCGCACAGGTGACAAGGATGTCGACGTCGCTATGACAAACCAACCAAGAGTTAGAGGCGGCGGCTTAGGATGAAGGGTTGACTCGTGCCTCGCCCGGAGAGGTGATGCAGGGGATTAGGCACGGCGTATCGAAGCAAGGGTTCTACAAAAAAAGGGGAAATAAACGACTCGACTCGGAAACACGTACTGGCCATCGTCCCGGATGAGCTTTGCGAGTGCCTCGACTTGCTCCTGCGAGCCCATATCCGCCGAATATACGAAAGCCTGGCGTCCGAGCGCCTCTATCTTTTGTTTCGTCTCTAGGCTCTTGCCGTCTCGCTGGACGAGGACGATGTCGGACCCGGCCCCGGCGAGAGCCAGAGCCATAGACTGGCCGATTCCTCGCGTCCCGCCCGTGATGACGGCCAGGTGGCCTTCGAGCGAGAATAACTGCTCGAGATAGGAAGGCATGATGATACCACGAGGAGGAATTCACTATAGATGCCCAGGTATCTATGTTACATGTACGCGCGACGCAACGCCGAGGCAGCACTAGTTCGTGAACGACCCTTTCGCTGGGCTGGAGACGAGTTCTGGACAATATAGTATTCTGCAGGCTTTAAGGTTTGAGATTTCACCGATTGTGTCCACCAGGCGGCGGGCAATAGACTACTCCTATCATACGCGTAACTAATGAGTTTCGACGTCTACAACTATGATGCTACTATTCGTGCTGGGCGGCGGTAAGATAGGTTGGAGATAGACTTGGGGTTGGCGGATACGGCAGGTTGGGGCTTGTTCTCTGGTCTCGTCGTGAGTTAGCTATAGCCTATCACATTGCCCTCTCACGGTTCCATGCCGGTCACAATAAAAGATCACTATTGATCCTATGGCTGTGCTAAGACCGGGGAACCACCCACGCATGAGATACAAGTACATACAGGTACATAGCATGTAGAGGACCATGATACGTAGGCATACATACATTGATTATTTACAGGCGACGTGCCTACATCTCTACTATTCGCTCCTACATCCCTGCTTTTTCCTGATTTGGGTGACCACGGCGCATATGTAAGTACGTTCGTACCTATACGTACCTTGATCTACATATAAGCGTGCCTAAGCGACAGATAGTGGGGGGTTTAGAGGGACTGGTATCGTGGGGGAGGGGTTATCATGAGCCGCCTCGAGACGGGCCAGGGGAAGCAGGAGAGGGAAGACAGGGAGAATGAGTAACACGATATGGATGGATCCGAAGATCCGAGGTACGGATGAAGGTTGCCGAGACTACACTTCCAAGACTACTTCGCGGATTTACAATACCGATGAGACTAGATAGTGGTTGCCTACGCTGGTTTGGCCTCTCTGGGGTGGCCTAGGGGGTAGATGACTCGATGACGTTGATGACGTTGATCTATAGACCTTCTTGGTCGTGGCTATTGTGTCGGGCCATCGTGGATGGGCCGCCGGTCATATCTAGCTTCATCGGAGGTACCACCTAGCTTCTTGTCTATAGTCGCCGCCGGATCCATCTTAGCCTCCGCTAACAAGTGCGGATCAAGTGAACCACTGTCTCCTCCGGCCCAGAGCTTCCCCGCCGCAAGCAGGTAGCCGCTGTGACCATGATAGTTTATAAACGATGCTGGTGACGATCTTCACTCTGGCACGACGCCCCTAACATAGCCGGGATAGCAGGGTATCACCGTACCAGTTCCTCATTGCTCTCGTGAGCCATCATGTATCTAGGTGGTAGTAAAAGGAGAAGCAGACGTGGTTAGGTTTAGCCCGTCCCGATTGTTGCCTCGTCAAGATATTTATAATTACTACGCGTGTATAGTCAAAATGTCCTTGTATAAGCGTTTACCAACGTAGATTGCGAGCTTGAAATGAGCTTGAAATAGCCGATTGTGATATGCTTATACATAGTAGGTGAAGCTACGTGAGATTTGTCTGGAGATGGGGACAAAGGCCGTACGATCTCGTATTCAGCCGGGGTCCATAGAAGAAGAAGCTCTCGAGCCTCGATGTGTCTGTCGTCAACACGTGGTCGGGCCATTCAATACACCTATTATTGGGTTGCGACTACGCCGCGGTCCCCAAATCATCGGTATACACCAAGACAGGCACTTAAGCCACGATCTCGGGGTTGTATTGTTATTATAAGATGCATAGATGCCTAGGTACGTAGTCATGAAATAGATGGCGGCTCGTGCGCCGGTACACATTTAACAGTAGTGGCTTTTTTTTGCATTCAAGTATCGTCGCACGCGTAGTATAGTACAGGTTTTCTCATTCATCATGCGTTCCGTTGCCCGTCCTGGACACGGCCTCGGCTCTCCCCTCGGCTTCACTTGGTGAGGCTCTTTTCCGTCTCGACCAGCTCGGCAAAGCCGCCTTCTTGGGCTGCTAGCTTTGCGCCGTCTGGTAAAGCGCAGGGCTTCCTTGGCTCTCCGCCGTACCCGAAGTACTTCTGCAACGCAACCTTGACGGAGACGAAGCCACCCTGGATGGCGGTCCAATCGCCCCGCGCCACAATCTTCTGCAGCTCCCGCGCACTGTCCAGCTTGCCGGCCTGCCACAGGTTGAAGACCTCGAGGCACGCCACAGGTGCCACGTTGGCCAGGCCGCCTATGATGCCGTGGCCGCCCACGGCCAAGGTCTGCACGGTGAAGTCGGCGCTGCCGCCGAAGGTGCGGAAGCTGGTGCCGCCGGTGCCGGCCACGACACGGGCGAGCTTGCCCGTGTTGCCGCAGGTCAGCTTGACGCCCCGGATATTGGGATGCGCGGCCAGCTCGAGAATGACGTCGGAGCTGAGGTCTAAGCCACTGCAGGCGGCGGGGAAATTGTAGAGGAGCACGGGGATGGGGGACGCGTCGGCGACGGCGCGGAAGTGAGCCTTGACGAGGTCGGTGGTCAGGAGACCGCCGTAGTATGCCGGGGGCAGGACGAGCACGTGGGAGCCGCCAGACTCGGCGGCCTCCCGGCAGAGCTGGATGGTCTCTCGGGTGCTCTGGGCGCCGCACCCGACGATGACGGGCATCTCGGTGTAGCCGGCGGCGTCGAGAGCGCTGCGCGTGAGTCTCGTGATCAGGCGGCGCTCTTGGTGGTCCAGGTGCACAGCCTCGCCATTGGACCCGTGGGTGACAAGTCCGGTGACGCCGGCCCGGGCCAGACGGAGAGCATGCTGAGAGGTCGTGGGCTCGTCTATCGTGTCCTGGGGCGTGAAGAAGGCGACAGTGGGCACGTAGAACCCCGGTGCCAGGGCATCCCGAGAGGTCGAGGTCGAGGCCGGGGTGGCGGTATAGCCCCCAGCAGCTGGCGCAGCGGATGGTGCCATGTCCAATGTTGAGTAGCTAAGTGGATGGATGCGTCTGGGGTGTTGCAATTGAATGGAGGAGGAGGAGGAGGAGGAGGAGGAGAATGGAATGGAAGAGTGACGGGCGAGCGAAGAGACGAGGTGTAAACTCGCAGCGCGGTCCGTTGGGATGATAAGTGAAGAAAAGTCGGGTCACCTCTCAATCGAGATGCCCAACCTGGGATGGATAGATGGATGGATAGATGGATGGATGGATAGACAGATAGATAGATAGATAGATAGATGGATAGATAGGTAGGTAGACAGACGGGTATGGTTTCTATCTATCTAGTGATTGCGGACGAAACCGAAACCGAACGAACCATCAGCCCAGCTGACTGACTGACTGACTGACTGACTGACTAACCGATGGATAGATAGATGGATGGAAGGATGGCCTACTTAACTACTACTACTAATAATAATAACAATAACTGCCGAGGCGAATCCAACCGTCCATCTCCTCCTCCTCCTCCTCCTCCTCCTACTGCTACCTAGGTAGGTAGGTAGGTAGGTAGGTAACTTTTCGCCCTTCTCGTCAAATTGTCAGCCTGTCTCTGTCTGTCTTCGTCTCCCGTTTCCCTCTCTTTCCCTCACTCCCTGTCTTTTCTCTCTCGCTCTCGCTCTCGCTCTCTCCCTCTTTTCCCTCTTCTCCCTCTCCCTCTCTCTCTCTCTCTCTCTCTCTCTCTCTCTCTCCCTCTACCTCTCCCTCTCGCGTGTTCCCTGTCTTTGATTGACTTCCTTCCTATTATGATATACGGAGACACTTTCATGTATGTACACATCCTCGCATCTGTACTCCCTTCCATATGTGGGGGCGAAGTCACTGGGGAAGGGGAAAAGTACGTATAAGTCCCATCACCTCCCCACCGTCTAATGCACTACCCAAGTATACGTACGTACATTAGGGTCAAGTTAGGTTTACCTAGATACTTGGGTATCGATAGAGTGCACCTCCACTCTGGGTAGATACCTGCTAGGTACTAGGAAAAATAAATACCATATACGTCCAGGTAGGTACGCAGTACTAAATCGATCCAGTACCTACATATATCTGGGTAGGCTAGATACTTGTATGTAATATGTAATGGCCATCTCATTCCATCCTGAATTGATTGGATCAAGGCTTTGGCTTCTGGGGTTGGGTAGGTAAGCGTCTCGTACTCCGCGTCTACATGGAAATACTGCACCTGTCCCCACGTGTCATGCCGCCATACTACCTTACCTACATATGTATGTACCTCCTTACCTACTGTATGTACCCTGCCTCTGCCTCTGCCTACATATGCCTGCCTGCCTACCTTCGCCTACCCACTTAAGGCATAGCTACATACCTAACCTACTACCTATACATCTTTACCATATGCCTCACTACATGTAGTCACTAGGTACCTTTTACCTACCTACATACTGTATGTAGTCACTCAGGTAGATGGTCTCAGGTATGGGGTGTATCATGTACATATGGGGAGGTAAGTATCTGCATTATGTACCTACATACATACATAGGTACATAGTCGGAGTCGCAGTGAGACGGCGGGTGCAACGGTAGCGGGGTAGAAGGGGGGTCTTCTGCAGGGGTAATAAAGGAATATGGGGAAGATGGTCGATTTCTGACCCCCACAGAACCATCAGCACGTTCGATGATGATGCAGCGTTCCAGGCCAGAGGGTTTGGTTGTTGTTCTTTGCGCCTTTCCTCTCTCTCTCCTTGGACACCTTGGAGATGAACATGTATAGCGTGTGTATCGCTGCCCATGTACGCGCACGCATACATACATATGTACATACGTAGGTACTGTGCTGTAGCGTAGCCTCCGCCAGTCCAGGCTTGCAGACTGGACAGGGCATCTCCTGGTCTTTTCCGGGTACCTACAGCTACAACAGCGCACTATGCACTATGCACTATGTTGCAGCACACTAATCCATCTACCTATCCAATACCGTGACCTTCCCATAATTCGTACTGTCCTTGGTCTGCGGATCAGCAGGTCAGATCCCCCTCTACTATCCTTTGTTGCATTCATTTATTTTTATTTTTATTTTTATTTATTATTAGGTGATATCGGCGCTCGTTCACTTCCGACATCGCTGATGCTTCACGCGAGAGGTCATGGATTCGCGTGGTTGTGTGCCTCGTATATCATCATGTCGTCGTACTGTAGCGCTCCCAGGCTCCCGGCTAATACCGTCTCCTAAACGTCTAGACGACTAAGCCTCTAAACGTCTAAACGTCTAAACGTCTAATACCCTGCCGGGAAACCAAGACCACAGCCGCCCGACCAGCTTTTCAGACATTGCCACGTTGTGTCGGTATCACTATTCATCTATCTCGTCAGTTTCCGGTATCCAGCATCCGGTTTCCCCAAGTCTCGGGACGGTCACTGTTGTGGCACCTTCGAGGCCAGCCATCACTACAACCGTAATCTACGTTTCTAAGGTTGTCGAATATGTGTACCAGAAATGTGGCTAGGCCGTTAACCCGAGCACATCAGGAACAACCTACAGTAGAGGCTCGCACCAGTCTCGCACCAGTCTCGGACTAGAACCTGCACATTCGTGCTTTGCTAGCTTTCCTGCAACATCGCACATACCCATTGTCGAGCGTGGTGCGTTACATTACACCAAAGCTTGCAGCTGCATGACATTCAGAGGCGGCCGGCCTGAGTTGCCATCGCATATTACTACATGCGTATGCGTATACACACACGAAGTATACACACCACAAACACACCACCCAGCACACATCACGCACTGCATCCGCAAGTATTATATGGTCCGCCGGCTGTCATTGTACATCTGCCAATTTGTTACTTGGATATAATCGAAGCGAGTCGTAGGTAAACTGAGGACGCCAGAATAAGGAGAGGGGCGCGCAATGGGAACTGTGCAACACGTAATTTAGGTGCACGGCTGAACCTAGATAGACTGTAATGCTATGGGAATCCTCACAGGCATGTTCCCGAAGACGGAGGGGCATGTAAATGCAGCCGTGCCTAGCTAGATAAATAGTAGGTTAATCCGTTGTTACCTATGGGCGGGGGGTCGGGGTGACCCCGTGGGGGAGGAGAAAGAATACCTGACTCGGCTAGGTAGTTCTAGATACGTTGGAGTTGCAGATGCATCCATTTAGCCCAGTCATCCCAGTCATCACTGGGTAGCTAACGATGGCATACCTACATCTTCTATAACACACGAACACATATCGATACGATTCTGGAATGTGGTAACAGTGTGGAGATCCATGGGCTACGCTGTATGCGTAGATGAAAAGGTATTCAGCATGCAAAGCACCTGTCGTGCGTAATTTGTAAACACGTACTATCCTACCGGCATGTCTTCGCGTACAGAGTGCAACCCATCGATTAGAATACTCAACCCAGCCATGGGTTTTTACAAGAAAAGGCCCTCGACGCTACTTCATCGCCAGAGACACCTTCAAAGGTACCGTAAAGATTCTAAGTAAAACGAGTAAAGAATCTCCTCGCCTGGCACAGCTCATCGCGGGTGATTGATATAATATGTACATTAGCTTCTTGTTGCAGATCTTAGCGCGCTTCATTTATTATAATGCCAGACTTGGTAAAGTGTGACCTTATTTAAAAACAAAAAAAAAGGCACCCCTTGTTCGAGACTCGGCTTACAATCAACCTTGTCCAGCACTAAGACCCGGTATGTCAATAGAGAGTAGATGAACCGAGATAGTTCGTTTCGAAGGACTAGCCTTAGGAATTCTCTACGACACTTGTATTACAAATCACTCCCGTCGAGGTTGATACAAGTATGTATTAAGCAGGGCTTCCACTGTCGAGAACTAAGACCCATAGAAGCAGCAGTGAGTAGGCTGAGGACTAGATACTATACGTCTTGACACATAAAAAGTTATTGGGGGGAGGGGGGGCCGACGGCACTACATAACATAGTTTGTTCAATCCTTGATTTTATTTTTATTTTTATTTCATTTTTTGAATTGGCAAGCCTAGACGAGGGATGTGGAAGTAGCTACATTGCAGCCAGTGAATATAGGAGGCACCATAACACCAATGTACCATATATCATATCCGATGTGCTATCTAGAAAGTGGACGAGGCGAGCCGTCCGCAATGCACCCATTGAATTGGTATATGCTATAGCTATCAATACCCCACTGCTTTGATAAATTTATGATTCAATCCCGTTAAGATGGTGTAGATGGTCTCTAGAGTAGGTATGTCAAGTCCCAATTCCTTGCCTTTCCTAACGGGGTATCCGAGAATGACTTCGACCTCCATCGGCCTCTCATTCTTAGCATCAACTTGCATGCTACTTCCTATGGCATGCATACTGAGAATCTTCTCAATCATGGAATCAGCCAGGGAATGTTCAAGCGGGACATGGCATTTTTGGGCAACGTCGATCACTTCGCGCATCAACCTCCGGGTTAAAGGGGGTGCCCCAGGACAAGAAGCCAGCCAGCTATGAGTGTCTAGCATGGTCAATGTTGTCAACGAGTTCCAGGCCGCATTCCAAACTACCTTCTCCCATCTTTGCATCTGGATATTGGGTACAATCTGGAAGACGGTCTTCCCCTGCGTCAATAAGCAAGCAAAATTTTCTAGTCGTCCCCTTTCCGCTGATGCCTCGACGGAGTGGTTAGGAAATAGACCGATCTGCATGTCCTCGGACTTCGTGTGAGCGACGACGCCTGGCTCGACTTGGCGGGCGCCCACCCAGGTCTAGCCCTAGTCAGTATTGGCATCGTGAGTGAAGCACGCGGTCTTTGACAAACCACACAGGATATTATAGAAGCGCCTGGAAACCTCTGCCGGAATGGTTCTTCATTGCCAACACCATTCTGAATGATGACAATGGTGGTCTTCTTCTCGTCGACCACGGATGCAAGCTGCTCGGGGACAGATGCTTGATGGATTGCCTTGTGAGCACAGACGACGTAGTCGAAGGTGGCGTGAGCCTCTGCGGGCGTTTTTACCACTGGTGAATCAAGTCAGCGGTTCGATCCAACGGGCGTGATCGGGAGAGGTCGGCCCGGCCAGTGATGAATACCTCGATAGGGGATCACCGTGTGATCGCCGTGGTTCTCGCTGGCGATGCTGAGACCCTTGTTCTTGACGGCATGGTAGTTGGACCGCGCAACCACTGTCAGTCGTACTTTTTCGGCGCGGTCGAGGATGAACGCATAGAACGACCCGATACTGGTGACGTTGTCAACAAGTAGACCGAGCCTACATCTAAAATAGGGCCAAACTCACGCGCCGAGTCCATAGAGTAATACATCGACTTGGCCCGACACCGCCATGGCTGTTATGGCGGACTGCGCAACACCGAGGAAATTGGTACCCTGTGTGGAATGTGGTTGAGCTTCCATTAAGAAGCCCTCCGAGATCTAGTAACTATGTTGTACCGTATCACATACAGATTGGTGTCTTTGGACCCGGCTGGATACAGTACCTAGTCTAATAGGTACCTACCTATGGTCATGAATACGAACTATCTATCTACATGTCTATGTACGTGTGCAGTATGTAGTATGTAAGTAAGTAGGTACATAGGTAGCTTAGGTACCTATGTAAGCTACCATGTAGTACGCAGTAGGGGCTTATATTGGAGGTGGTGGCGCAGCAATTAGGCGGGGGTCACGAATTCTGTATAAGCGTGAACCCTGACCCTCGTTCGTTGTTTTTTTATTTATTTATCTATATGTAGGCCAGGAGAAGAAGTACATTACTTAAGGTACCTACCTAATCAAGTAACTCCATCCAGCTACATAGTACGAATATGCAAGAAAAAAACTTGATGATCGGTATACCTACCTACCCAGGTAGTTAACAGCGACTGTAGAATTGTAAAGGGGTTGAATCTTCATTCTTTCGTCGTTAGTCTTCAGAATTGTGTAACATGCAGACTGTACAGTTTGGTCATTCTAGGAGTGCATCACTAACCTCCCGGTGAGAAACTCCGGGCGTGCGAGTCGCGACACATAGGGCTGGTCCGAGCATCAGGTCGATTTGGCTAGGAAGAGATAGAATAGATACGAAGTAAATAGTACCGAGCCTTACTTAGGCGTGAGATCTTGCATTGAGAAGATCAATATGACGTAGCAACCCTCCATCTTCGGACGAAGAAACCCAGCTATGAGCTAGGTTCTTCCTCTTCATCTCCATAGTGTCGAGTCGGTAGCGAGCAAGGGACAGACTGTCTCGAAATGTCATCTGGGCGGACGTTGACGCTCAATTCGGGTTATTCGATCCCCGTTGTTGGCCTAGGCACGTGGGCAAGTCCGCATTGATACCTCCATCCCTCTCATTCCATAGCATGACCGATATCGTTAGCAATCAAGTCCCAGTGAAGTCGCCAACACTGTCCAACATGCGCTGGGCTATGGGTATCGCCATATCGACGCCGCAGCCTGCTATGGGAATGAGGTCGAGGTAGGCCAGGGCATTCGGGCTTCTGGCGTACCGAGATCGGATATTTTTGTTACGTCTAAGCTATGGAATACCCACCACGAGCCTGGGGACGTTGAGGACGCGTTAGGCGAGACACTAAAGGTTCGGAGTATCGGCGTTAGCAACTTCACCAGGGAGAGGATCCAAGGTTTGCTTAGGACGTAATAAGATTCTCAATCTGCCCCGGCACCGCCACCTTGTTGACCCCGTTAACAATTCCCTAGAGTTAAAATGAAGCCTGCCGTCAATCAGATCGAGGCACATCCATATCTCCAACAGCCCTCCTTGCTAGACTGGCTGAAAATCCATGTGAGCTTACCCATCCGAGTGCCCATGCCGGCGAGCAGTATTGACTGTAAGTAGACTAACTGATGCCCGTTAGAATCTTGTCGCTCTAGCTTACAGCCACACAGGTAACAATATTTATGGCAAGCCCAGGGCTATAGATGATACTGTAGTTGTGGGGGTTGCCGACAACCTCGGCCGCCAGCCGGCTCAAGCAATTGATCTAGTGGGTAGTACAGCGCGGGATGGTTGTGTTGCCAAAGTCGGCGACGCCTTCAAGAATCGAATACAACTTCAAGGATTTTGAACTGCCCCGAGATTCGTTCGAATAAATAACCGATTGGATCGACACACTCGATACAATTTTCCTCTGCGACTCGGCGTCGATATTTTCGGCGAACACGACGAAGAGACATGGAAGAAAGGGGTACGGGAGTTGATCAACGCGACACGGGGGAAAACCGTTAATGACTTGTATGAAGCGCATAAAAGGGCTAAGAGATAGATGTTGATTACATACCAATACGCCAACTTGGTTGGAGCTTGGGGCGTCCTGGATTGGTACGCAAGCGTAATAAGCGGTTTGATTCGTGGTCATGTCTTAGTATGATCAAGTATTGTTCCTGGACTACATGTCACAGTCCCAGCCAAGTAGCCACAGGCCATGGGGTGTCTGGCTTCACAGTGGTCTCCGTTTGCTCCGGGAAAGGTCGTCAGTTTATCATCCTAAGGGCCTTCCCCTGTCCTTACGGTTAGGCAGGACGAGGCAGGGCGGGTCATTTCCTCGTCTTAACTCATAGCCCATTTTCATGATATATCGAGGGCGATGAAGCGGCCTGCCTTAGCAGTATTGACGCTTATAAGGCAGAAACCATCCTACTGAAGGATACGTACGTACCCTCGCCCCTCGGCCCTCGTGTTAAATCTACTTCATACGATAGTTGCATAGGTATACTATCTCGGATCGGAATGTATGTTAGTGCAATCCTTGTCATGGCTTGTTTATTAGTTTCCATACCTCCCTAGCCCACGACAGCACAAGGAAGACATGGTTTAATTGCTTGATCCTATTGCAAAGCAGCCTCGCCGTAACCCATGTGAGAGGATCACAGAATTGTACTAATCTAGGTGATAAATTTTGCTTCCGCGGGGGATGCTAACTCAATTCACCGTAATTCTTCTCAGCAGGGATACCTGCTTGGATCTTGTCAAGAACCTTGCACGATACTGACGAACGTTAATCGAAGAAGTTGAGATCGCCCGTGTGCCCTAGTTTAAGCCTTTGAGTTGTTACTCCTCCCCTCCCACCCAGTGAACCCGATGTCTCATATAGAACAAGACGGCGAATTTACCAGAAAAGAACAACTTCCGCTACCTATTACTAGCATTATGGCCAGCTTTGACGCATCATATGCTATGCACAGTACAACCGTATAAGTTGGGTTTCCTCACTACTTAGTTACGGGTAACTGTGAACCTAGCTGGTAGACTCACAGCGGTATAGAGTTACCTCATACCGCTGGAAAAGAAAAACCGAGGACCTTTCGTGCCGCGTGATACGTACCAACGTAATGGCCGTGAAAGCTAGAAGGTTGTTTTAATCCTACATGTGACAGTTCGATGGTACACTTAATGGGGGTCTCCCACCTCTTATCCATCCCCTCAGCCAAGCCATTAACATCTCAATGATCAGTCTGCAAACGCTTGCTCCTAGAAACGTCATTTCCCGGAATGCGGTTTTCGATCCTTGTGGCGGTTATCGCCTCCAGCGTTAATCTGAACTCGGCGTTTGTGGTCCCGAAGAACAGGGAAAACACAACCATCGCAGTTCCCAGGGACAATACTACAATTATGATGCCCAGAGACAGTGCCAATATACAACACTCTCCAACGCCGCATTACCACTGCTTCGCCAGTGGCGTAGCATACAACAGTTACATGGAAACAGCAGCGGTGTATGCACACGATGCGTGCGACCGTATATTTGGCGAGCGAAATTACACCTTTCACCTGAAGCTTAGGGCCTGCTACAACTTAACATACAATTTGAGAGTGGAATTCACCTCCGAGTTGGTGAAATATCCAAATCGGTTCCTTCCGGCCGAATATTGCTTCTACCGGATGTCGACATCTGTCCTGAAGTGCCCCAGGGGCGGCCGATACAAGGAACACAACTGGGCATTTAGGTTTGCATAATTCAACATCATCCGTATATTTCCAATGTTAACCATAGTAGGGCTGATCCGAACGAAGGACTATGCCAGGAAAGCAGTGCAGGACGGGACACTGGAAATATAGCACCACGGCCTCAAATGAGAGCTAATAGGAGCCGCTCATGAGCCCGTGGGAAGTAGGGCGCCCTTTCCAGATCGGCGGCTGTGAAATATTTCAATGGCAGGCCGGTGTTTGACAATGCTATTATGACGGACTTCTCTAGGCCCCTTGAATATGTGGTTTGCAGTGAGGGGAAATATAGTGAGAACACCTTTCTAACGCGTATATTGGAGGGGAATATCTAGTGTGTAGCTTTGGAGCATATAGGGAATGAGAAATACAATATACTAAGCTGTTAAATGAACATTTCGAGCTAAGGGCAAAAAGCGACTGACAAGAGTGGGATTCGAACCCACGCGGGTTGCCCCAGCAGAATACGAGCCCACCTGCATACGCCTCGATTTCATCCTAGATGCGCCATGCCCCCACCTAATTTAACTACAATTGTACTAGTGCTGTGCACATCACCTATTTTTAGTATAGTTCCCAGCAGAGGGACAATTATACCAGAAGTACTAGCATTGTAGGTAAAAATTCAACCTACAGAGTGTTGGATTTGAGCCTCTTTTAACGAGCCTGAGGCCTGTGCGTAGAAGGTGTTGGATTTGAGCCCTGTGCCCTAGGATCACTATATGTCAGATTTGGAGCATATGTGTTAGATTTGAGCCTTTCCTAACGAGCCTAAGGCCTGTGCATGGGAGGCGCGTATTAATTATATAAGTGGTATAGCTGTTGGATTTGAGCTTCTCCTAACGAGCCTAAGGCTCGTATATAAAAGGCACATATTAATTACATAAGTAGTGTAGCTAATATTAAATAGTTTATATAGCATATTAAAAAAAAGCTTGTTAAATAATTTTTTTAAATTAAAACTAATTATTAATATAACAATAAAATATATATATTAAATTTAATAATTAAAAATTTTATTAATTTTTATATTTTATTAAAAAACAAGTTATATATATATAATTAATAAAATTATTAAAATAGCAACTTTTATTATATATATTTTTTATTTTTTTAATAACTTTTATTTATAAAAAAAAAACTTTATTATAAAAGTTTATAATAAAAACTTATAAATTTATTTAATTTTTAAATTTATATAAACTTTTTAATTAAA
>MU378381.1:0-34602 GCA_022495175.1 Hypoxylon argillaceum | reverse complement strand
GGTCAGGAATCAATGAATCTATCTATTGAGCCCTAACTACACCCTTCTTCCTAGCTGCGACAGGACTTCTATTCACTCTGTGACATCCTCCTCTGACATGAACAGTGAAGCAATTGATTATACATATACTCGTTTAGGTTGCGCGGCCACGAACCTAGTATTTATATCTCCAGATACTCGGTTTAAGGAGATAAAGTAACCAGATCCTATAGGGTGTTTATATCTATGGCTTTGGCTACATATATAGGACCTCTAGTCCGCTTAGGGCCTTATGAGCTAGTGGGCGACTTTAGGAAGGCCCGTATATCTACCTTTTCACTAGTTCGGATATAGATGTCTTAACTAGGTGGTATTCTATTGATTAGATCTAGCTTAGTAGATTGGCAGCAGATCAACGACTTAGGGGGGGGGGGTTCCGCATTACGCGAACTTACGACCATTGTAGCTTCAACTATTTATTCATTCTTGCAAGACTGACACACCTAAAGCCAGTGGAATGCGTTCGTATTATATACATCAGCCTCTGTTATGACTTCTCTTCTACGACTCCTTTCACTTTCGTTAAGCAGTCTACTAGTTACCCTACAGACCCTCATTTTGGATTGCTAATTAATAACAGTACTTGAGTCTTTGTAGAAAACGAAACTCTTACACTCCGGTATTTTAAAGTACCGTGGAGCATGAAATTGGGTTCTCCTCTTCTTCCGAACGGGTTCCCTAGCCATAGGTTCTAGGGGCTTGTAGACGGAGTTATAACTCTAGTCGCGTTAGGATCAAGGGGTTCATCCTAACTATTAGACCTAATTTGCGGCACGTTCGATCTTTGCTTTAAATTCACATATTTATAACCCGCCATTTTTTAGACTGCAATAATTGCAGTATCGACAGTAGCAGCTTGCATCTTATCCGGTATATTGCCTTGGTTCATTGCCTCTACTAACCCCCTTATCTCTGTTCCATCTGACCCCCCTGGTCCCGGTCAATGCCTGCTTGAGTAAACACCTCGAGCTAGATGAGTGTATTCTGAATCTCCGCAGTGGTTGATGACCTCGTTCTTCTCGATATTAGATTGAAGTTCGTACTATTGTGATGAATTCATGCCCGCTATGACTTTATGAGCTTCTCTAATGATTTAGTTTAAGGGGAACCTACTTGGTAATGAGAATGGTGGAACATCCAACTGGCTAAAAAGGCCTAGTCACATTCTTAATTTCGCTCTGATTCGTTTCGACGATTTCGTCTAAAAGGAGATGCTAGGAGTCGAAATCCGGAACGACAACTCCTTAAGATGAAGAGAATGTTATCAAAGCCGAGGGGAGCCGACATGATGAGAATGATGAAGATTAAGTAAGTAAACCAGACGAAAAGAATGCAGTTTTTCAAAGCCTAGGGGATCTTATAAGACCAGTATAGAGAGGCTATGCCCTGGTTCGGGGGCTGTGCTTAAGATTAGGTAGCGGGCTGTGCACTGCAAGCGACGACGGGTCGTGATATCCTACAGCACCTGGACCCGAATATCTCCTTCATAAACATATTCTGACACTTCTGAGAAATGCAAGAAAGAAAAAAAAAGTTCTTTGCCCTCTCCACCTTATCTAGGGCTCTATTGACTTATGCGCGATACGAATCGACAGTCGCGCCTGTGAACTATAGCTGTCCTGACTTAAGATAGAATGCGACAAGGGCTTTAATTCCGGGGTCTGGGACAGGGTTCAAATCCAACTAATGATTCTTTCTGGGTCTCAAGGGTCCATACTCCATAGTTTCCCCTTCCTGTCAGCCGGGGCCAGCCAGATCTATTTCAACGGCCCCTCGCCATCTCAAATGCGTGTCAGAAAAAGAACCTCCGAGACATTCGTCAGCACTCTATACCCCCGCAGAAGTTACCGCGGCCTAGAATATCCGTCACCATGGCATGCCACAGGACGACCAACACCGGCGCGGATGTCTCTGCCGGCGCCCGTTACTCCGTTTTGGCCTCCCGTCCTCTACCCCCGCCGGGGACCCCTGCACCGCCACAGCGAGTCAGCAGGTACCGTTGTGCTGGGTGCTGAATATTACGATATTTACGAAAAGGGTGTCTACCCTTTATTGAATTATAAGGACTTTGAAGCTGTTATAATTAGAGTGTCGTAACTTAGCCTAGGGAGTTCTTCTCAAGCCGCACAATAACTTTAGCATAGAGATTATATACCTAAGCAATATAATATTAAAATCAGGCAACTGAAACACTAACTTTTTCGAAGCCGGTAATTCATTCCTTAAGTATTGTACGCTCGCCGACCATCCCAAGTACCATGGTCCTCTATGTCTAAGTCTCCATAAAAATCTAAGGTTTTATGATCGCGGTAGCTTCTATGACCCCGAGACGAGGGTTTGTTGACTTTCACCGCCACGTCAACGACCCGAAAATGGTTCAAGGCGTATCTGATATCACGGCCGATCTTTCAGCCAAGTCACAGCAAAAATTAATACATGGGTAAACCCTACCGGTATAGAATTTGAATTTCCTTGGGCCTTCCTCCCTTGCTTTGTTCTAGATATTTTAACTTCGTCGTTAACATCCCTTGCATGTGGCTGAAGTTCTTGTGACTTCAGACCCTCCAATATCCTTTGTGCAGCTCGTATAGCCCATACCTTTGGCGCGTAAGCATTCTCCTACATGACATTTAACCTACTCAAACACGTCAGTATTGTAGGGCTCCTAAGACATGCTCGGCCGATATCTTGAAGTAAACATGCTATCAACTTGCCAGCTCACGCGATAAACGCCTGTTATGGAGAATGATGTTTTGTGGTTGACTAATAGATCACGCGACCGGAGCGGACCGAGCTAGGGATGAAGAGAAAATAAAATAAAATATTGAGTACGATTAGCAGTATAGTAGAATAGGTAGTCGGCTTGTTGTTAAGCCGTTAAAATTTCATATTTACAACTAGCTATCAGCCTTTCTTTTCTCGTGCGAGCATGTCTGATTTGTCTAGCGCCCCGTTTTCTAGTAACCAATCAATGCATGGCAAGGCTAAATTACACCTAGTTGTGTTTTTTTTTGATAGATTGTTAGTCAACGGCTATGCTTTAGAGAGGGACACAAGTTCACTTGACGACTCAACTTGCCCCAAATAGCCCGTCAAGCTTCCTAGGTACTAGGTGCTATCACGTCGCCTATATGATACACTTTGACACCTCACCCTCTTGTGAGGGAATATGAAGTCTGTAGCCTTCAAATGCTCACATATAGTTTGAATTAGATCTTTAAAATAACTCCTTGATTGTTATTAAAGCTAAGGCTCTTGGCGGACTGGCTGGCCATTGTATTTGAAAGAACGCTACGCTATTTTTTTTGTTTATAAATCTTGATGGTTTCATGTGGCTGTAGATTGTAGAGAGAGGTAAGGGGACGGGAGCGGGAGGGGGGCCGTTACAAACGTGGCGCCATGAAAGCAACCCGAAACTTATAATTCCAAAATACCTTGAGTTCTAACCCAATGGACTTAGAGAGTATCAAACCGAGTCTTAAGGTTTTGTATCAATAGTGACATAAATACTAGCATGAGCATACTGCGCTGTGCTTGATGACGCGTCATAGTTAATGTGGCTTCCTAGATCAAGTTGCCACCTTTTGAGGGAGAGTTCTGAAAGTGTTGATCTCGTGTCGACTGGACTTTGTTTAGTGAAGGTAAGGAAGTAGCACCATTGGTTTTGCATTTTGGAACTCTCTTGCACTTATATATATCTTTTGTTAAATACTCTATATAAAAGAATAGTAAAATTGTGGACTCCGAACTGCAGGGGAGTGGGCATGATATAATGCGCACGAGATAGTGAGCCTTATCGAGGCGCGTTCATGTATGCGGCTGAGTCAGGGAGGTGGAAATGGCCTTGGCCACTGAAGGACTGAAGCTGTTAGGTTCAGGGTATTTTAGTCAAGCAGCGATAAACGAGGTATCCACTACCGCTGCTCGACATACCTACCTTAGGTAGGTAGTAACTTGCTCTGTGTTCAGCTAACGATTCCTGCCCCGCCCCTGCAACAAGTCGTTCACGAGTCTGACTGTCTCATTTGTTTCCTCCCTCAATCCACATGTCCCCTCACCTATTTCTCTCTCTAGTCTACTATACCTATTACAGGTATCTGGAGATCAGATTACACACCTCGGCATACGACTGGTCGACTTCAGTCTTGTTTTTGCAATGCCGCTTAACCTGGTCCCCTTACTCTTCTAACCACTGAACCTCGTATCTGTGCCATATGTATCACCACGCTAAAACAATAGTCATTATACACGCACTAATACTGACCATCAGCCCCTCAGCCCCTCACAACTTCAGTACGTGATCAATTGGGAATAATAGGCGATTATATGAGTACCGTGCGCGGGTAACGTAGCCAAAGATGCCGGGGACTATTGTTGGTCTAGGGGGCCGTGCAGGAGCGGCATAGTAAGCTGAGAGAAGATAGGTTTAGTCTGGCGCGATTGTACAGGTTTGTGTTGTCAACTTGACATCTTTGTTAGTGGTTAGCTGAAGACTTGTCAGATAGGTATACAGCCTACTTTAGCATGTAGTTTGTCGACGATGTCGACTTGGCAATTGTGACAGATCGATCGGAGAACCGGGTCGGCGTCATTTACCTGTCTACCCAAGACACCAAAGTAATAATAACATGGCAAACTGGCCCAGAGGAGCGGGTTGCGCCACGTGCTTTTTCAACTAGTCAGGTAGTAGTTGGCTACTAAGGGCTACTATGGGCTATATTTTCCTAGTTTGAGCCGGCTCGACGAATTGATGCATTTTTGGAGCCTGGGCTTTCCTGGACTTCCCTGGCAGAAAATGTGCTACTGTGTCTTGTTGAGGGCTTTCCTTAATAGCGGCGGAGTAAGGTCCTGAAGGAGTTCGACGCTCTGCGCTTGCTAATATCGCAGGGTTCTAGAATCCATGGTGTTGTTTTCCGGCGCAATGGTAACGTAAAATGAAACCACTAACTACCATGCTAGCCTGAACTTTTACGAAGGAGTTAAGTATAGCAGAGGGGCTTATATAAGCAGCTGGGGGTTACCGATCTGCCGACATTGTAAAGTCCGATATAGGAAAATGAGAATGCCTACAGAGTACATACCAGTATATTTCTATATTAGGACTTTTGATTAGCATGTTCCTCACATTAGTCATGGTAACAAGGATTATAGCAAACTTGCCAGACTAGTCGTAGCATCTCAGCATTACCCATACAGCCTAGAGACGCTACTTTATCTAGTACCTGTCTGGGCGAGTAACTAGGTAGTTACTACTACGTAGAATCTAGATAGATACTGTGTACTCTGGCGCGATGCCTACTTCACACACCCTTATTCTGCATCGCTCAAAGATTCGGTTGAAACAAGGCAGCTGACTCAACAATTGTCTGCAATGCCATGCGTCACAGAGACTAGGTGCTTTAGGTGGGCAATTAAGTTGGGGCCAAGTTGGGGACAATACATATGAAATAATCAATGCATCTAATGTGAATTGTCGCTCTAGCTACATACATATATGCGCAGTATGCAATGGTGCTGTAACGCTGTAGCGCCGTATCAGTGGCTAGATATTTTGAGAAGGTACAACCGGGTACGCGGCGGATCTAGAACCCCCATTCAAGCGTCAATCAAGCGCCACCCGAGCTTGTATCCAAGCTCCATATAAGCCCCATCAAGCCCCATCCAGGTTCCCGAGTCTAGGCTAATGCAGGTATAGCAGATGGAGGCCGGGGTAACAACGCAACCTGGCCGCAACCCAGCAATCACCACAACCCAGCCGGCACCATCCCAGCCTGCAGAATGTAATATAGTCTAGCCTATCGGAGCGTCAGCCTGCTCGCATGCAGAAACCAGACAGGCGCCAGACAGTGGTCAATGCAGGAGGCATGCCGCAATACCGGTAGCCTGCCCGTATGTATGCAACCAAATGCGCCTCGTTTCGTCCGATTGATCTTGGATCACGGCAGATAGAACGGTCCGCCAAATGCTACATTACCTACCAAGGTCCAAACCCGTCCAAACCCGTCCAAACCCCAGGCACCTTGACTACTGTATGCATGTTTGCGTAGTAGTGTCGTCTACGTCTACGTCTATAGACGTATACGTCTATGGACATCTACGCCTACGGACGCCTACGCCTACAGAGTACCTAATGTACGAGCAGGTACCTGTTGTACCTAAGGTCCTAAGCAGACACCTACCAACCTCTTCCTAGACACCTACCTACCCACCACATACGGTAGGAGGGAGGGAGCCACATCACTTACTCATCTGGGGCAATCCGTCCTGACTGACTGACTCCTGAGCTTCGAAAAAATTTACGCGACATGTGGGGAGCAGAGCAAATGCTCCTGTTTGTCTGTCGCAATCACTTGGCACAAGGTCCACTTGATAGAAAACACCAATGCGAGATCCTAGTGTACTAGGCGGGGTTTGCCGGGATTGTCGGAGCTCGTCCAGTCCCAGATAGTAACTTCTCTAGACCAGGTATACGCTTGTCTAGTATCGGCGCTCGGACGTCCAGCTGTCGATAGTGAGACCAGCTTGACCAGCATCAGTCCCAAAACATGTTTCCAGCTATGCACCACCGACTACTGTAACTAGCTGTGTATCCATCTGACCGGATTCACTACTGAGTGGACACCGTCCAGACAATAAGAACGCTAATAGGGACCGTTTGCATTCGCCTCTCTGCTTTCTCCTTCTGTTTCTCCATTCTGTCTCTTGGAGTGGACATCAAAGACGCATTAACCTGAACAACTGCTAACGAACGTGGACGTGATGGCTGCTGAGAGGCATCAGGCGGCGGCGCTAGGCCATTGCCACAAGGCAACGGTCTTGGGGAACATAATCGCCATTCACATGCTCGAGTACATTACCGCCTCCACAAGTCGTCACGACGGACTGAACGAATTGGCTCATGACTTCCTGGATGTTTGCCGCATTATGTGGTCGATAGAGGCTGGCCTGGTAGAGTATACACGGACAGGCCAATCCTTGCCCGTGGAAATGACACAGGAATTGGACCGCAAGTTCAATACAGCGCACAGCGATTTTCAAGGTTTAGATCACTGGCTTAATCGTTCCCTCAATGAGGAGCGAGGAGGGACTGGGAAGAAATTGTCGAGAGGCTGGAGGAAGATGTTTTCAGGAAACGAGATCCCCAAGATGAGACAAGCCCTCGAGAGGACCCGGGAGTCTCTAAGAATGAGCGCGCTGGTGTTCCAGTGGTCTCTCGGAGAAGAGAAGATTGACGAGTCTCTTGGAATTGGGTACACGGCCCTCTCAGCAGCTCTCGACAGGCTTGAGGGCCACACAGCATCGAGCAAGGGCAGCTTGAGTAAGGGCCATCCGTCCAGCCATCAAGCCACGGATACTGCCTCAATCAGGAACAAACCCCTTGACAGATTGCATTCTGCTGATATGCCTTTGGAGCCGGCCATATCTTCAGCCGATACACTTGCGCCTCCCCGCGCGAATACTATTCGATCATCGACATCTGGCTCGGCATTGCCATACCCCCCTCGGACTGACAGTGTACCTCGACTTCCAGACTTGCCCGCAGAGCCACACTGGAATGGGTTGGGCCAATTTGATTTAACCGGTGGGCCGCGTAGACAGACGCTTTCACACCACACGGACACACTTTCAACGCGAAGCGTCCATAGCCGGAACACACCGCCATCGGACCCACCGGAGGATCTAAGAGCCAGTGGATTGGCTGAGATTGAAAGCCTGAGCCTATCAGAGCACGACAATGTTCACGAGCTGAAACCAACCAAGGTTGTTCGTGTGCCAGTGAATCCGTCAAAGATGCCGCGATGGGTTCCTCGGAACTCCCTTGGAGCAGATGCCCCGTCATTGAAAGTTAATCTTATAACCGCTATTCGAGAACGAAATCACAAGGCGGTTGAGACGTTGCTCGACCGCGGCGTTCCCTCCAACATTGGACCTGATTATCATGCATTGAATGAGGCCATTCGCCAACATGACCTCGAGATTGTGCGTCTGCTATTACTATTTGGTGCAGACCCAAACACAGCGGGCCAGCAAGCTGTGTCGCCTCTCGTAGCAACAATTGAAGAAGGGTTCCTTGATGCTGCGGCCATCCTACTCAAATACGGAGCCGACTCTAACCTACCCCCGGCATCTGACCATGACTCACCATTTGCATTGGCCACCATCAAGGAAGACACGCATTTTATACGTCTGTTTTTGATGTATGGCGCCAATGTGAACCAGATAACTTCAGACGGAGAGACGATTCTAACTAAAATGATCACCAACAAGTCAAACAGGACCCTCATCGGTATGGTCCTCGACTATGGTGCCGACGTCGACGGCAAGACAAAGGAGGGCAAAACAGCGCTCTTCGCGGCGATATCTGTTGGCCGTGTGGACCTTGTCAGGGCACTCCTTGATCACGGTGCAAACCCAAATCTCCCGGGACCGAAGCACATGCTCTGGCCTGCTACATATCAACCAAACTGCCTGCAGGTGCTGCTAACTCGTGGGGCGGACTACAAGAAGACACCAGGCATCATGGAGCTCGCAACGTCTATCAATCAAATTGAGTCAGTCAAGGTTCTGCTCAGAGCAGGTGTGGATCCAAACGCTAAGAAGGATGGCGTCTACACACCATTGTGCTCAGCAATTCGTGATAATCGAGCGGATATATTTAACCTTCTCCTCGCCAATGGCGCTGATCCTAATGTTCCTGCCTCCGAGTATCCATGCTTTAAATGCGTGACACACAATAGACTGCACTTCATGCAACCACTATTAACAGCCGGTGGCAACCTCAACTCGCCTAAGGGCATTGCGGAGACAGCGGTACAGCACGACAATAGTAAGTTGATACAGATTCTAATACGCGACAGGAACTTATACTAACCATTTCACAGTGGAGGCATTAATCTGGCTTCTGGACAATGGAGTATCGCCAAACGACCAGGCACCTGACACAAGAGCAACTCCTCTCACGACAGCGATTAGTCTAAACAAACTTGACTTCGTCGAGGCCCTTTTAACACGAGGAGCCAATCCCAATATAAGGGGCCAAGACTGGCCAGTATGCATGGCAGTTCGATATCCGGACATCCTCAAACGTTTACTACCTTCCCTAGCGCAACCTCGTGCATTTAAGGGTGTGATGGAGATGGCGGTGTCGGCCAACAATTTGGAATCGGTGAAGCTGTTGCTGGCGGCAGGTGTCAGCGTCGAGGACCGTAACGGTGGTGTTTTTAGCCCGCTAACAACAGCGATACGCGAGCGTCATAAGGACATCGTGCAATACCTCTTAGACGAGGCAGGCGCGGACCCGAACTCTCCTGGTGAGCATCTACCAATCGTCAAAGCACTGCGCCGGTACGAACCGCCTGATACCGAGATCATCGAGATGTTATTAAGAAAGGGCGCGGACCCCAATAAGGTCTACCGCGGACACAGCGCCATCATCCAGGCGATCGAGATGGGCGATGCCCTTATCCTACGCTTACTAATAGAGAAATGGGGTGTCAACCTAGAAGCTACAGATGATACTGGACGCACGCCAATCGAGATCGCTGAGATGCGCGGATGGGATGAAGGAAAAGACATCATAGTCAAAGGCAAGAAGGCTGTGTGACTATCTACTAGACCTGCACGCTCGGGTCCAGTGAAGGAAATATTAGAGATCAAGGACGGGTTCTGGACAACTCCCAAATCCAACCATCACACTCTCATCTAGAGACAGTGGTGCCTACATACCTACCTAGGTGCATTTTCTTATGTTGATTTTATCATCGGGGAAAGGGATGAAGGTCAATCGGGACAGGGGGCCGAGGGCTGACCGGACAACCACGCAACTTTTCTTTGTGGAGCCAGCTTTAACGATTTATTCCTAATACCAGTGTACTTCTATACTTGATGAATACAAAAGTTTTACAGCACAGATATCCTTCTCAAAGCTCGGCTAGAAGAGACGCGAGAAGCAGAGAGAACAGCTATGCCGATTCTCGATGATTGACTGCCCATAGCAATGATCGCAGCTATTCCTTTCCCTCCCCCCCCTCCAAAACAGAATGGCAACGCAAAAAAACAATAGGAAAAAAAGTATGTTGCCGAAGCAAACCTCTATTTGTTTCAGGCGGGTTGGGTGCTGGGTCCTCGGTAAACCTGTCTAACCTACCCAGGGTTAGTCGCGGGGCAGCACCTTTACATTGGGCCCTGAACCCTGTCAGAACACCGAGCAGGGAACAGGCGTTAGACTAGTGTATACACTAAATCTGCAGCCATGATGCAGATCACGTCCATGCTTTGCAGGCGCTTTGACAGTTTCCTATGTAGCGAGTCTTCAGGGAGGTGAAACAATGCAAGGATTCACGGCTGGGAATTAGCAGCCCCTGGGATGCATAGCTATAACCCAATTGGTATAGCTCTGGGGTCACGATGGGCGGTACACCACTTGTATGTCATCGGCAGTGTTGGTCGGCATTGGTGTTTGAGGCCAGCTGCAACTCCTGCTTGATCTTGGACATATGTATGGGGGTTGCAGGATGTGATGGAGGCGATGTGGTGGAGTTGGGGAGGAGATTGGAACGCTTAAGGCGGGTGCGCTTACAGGAGGGAATATGCGTATGTGTGAATATCAAATGGACAGGAATAATATATGATCTGATTGCTTGGCCCTACCCACGGTGGTATTCTAGAAAATAAACTATCATGCAGGCCAGATCCCGGCCTGTCCCGTGTCAGATTGTCGTTGGTTGCCATATGCGGGCGAACGTTGCAGTATGCGGTAGCATTGAAATCCAGGGTCGGCGAGCATGAGAAGTTACGTGCAAGGGCGTGATTGGTACATGGCCGGTTTGGCTTCCAAGTGAGGATAGGTTCACTGGTATGTCATAATGCCTGTATCAAGTTCTCGGCCGAAAGCCGCATACATAGGTAGGTATACCTATATGTACGTTTATGACTGCACTAGTCTAAGTAATCTGCAGTAGTTTGGTATGTACTGTGGGTTTGTGAGGGTTTGGACAGGAGATACAGGAGATACAGGAGATGGCATCTGCAGCCGATTTTTGTCGCGGGACGCCACTGATTAGCGTGCCAAGTGCCCGATAACAAGGTTCGTTTTGCTCGCTTGCAACCTGCGTATTCCTAGTACTGTAGTAGACTAGTACCTGGGTGGCTGGCTGTAGATGATTAAGCATCCGACTCGACAGCACATTTTACATACATATTCCTGGAACAGCAGAAATGCAGCGCTTACTGCAGCGCTGTACTGCAACACTACCCTGAAAGCGGGATATCCTTGATTCCCAAACCTTTACGAACTGGATACCTAGTTGCCGACGACTTAGGAACTGGTGTGAAATTAACTATTCAATAAAAGTACACCCGAGAGAGGGCCCACGAGATACCCTCATGCGGCTTGAGTGTCCAGAATGACATAATAATGCTTATGGTTTGTTTCAGCTATGCATCAGCTTCTAGATGACCCGTAAACGGACATCAAGTTGCGTTGGTTGGGTATAATAATTTAGAATTATTATATATCCTACGTATAATTGGTCTGGATAGATTCCCCGCAAACCTAATAGAAGCTATTTATAGAACCTTGTTCTAAGTTGATTTTCTTAGTTCTCACCTTAAGCAGCGAAGCTCTCTGGGAACCCGGGCAGCAAGGACAAGTTTCACTGAGCCCTTAGAAGAGATAGTCTCTAGGTATAACCCTACTAGTCGAAACTACTAGACAAAGGTGGAGATGAAGAAGAACGACTTATACCTGATGGCGGACTAATTAGAAGAAATTGGACCTGTGCCTTGACTTGACTAGGTGGCCGGTAATAATATCGACTTTAACTATGGTGGATCTCAGCCAAGCAAAGGTGGAAGCACAAGCGCGTCGGATATATCAATATTAATATCGTTATTATTATCAGGCGGTGATGATGGTGGTGGGTCATGGAATAATGGGGAAGGATGTAAAGATTGAGGTTGTCGAGGTGAGCCAGGTGGACCAGAACCATCGATAGTATTACCGAATGGGGGAGGGGGATTATTCGGACGCTCGCTGGTGATAGATCGGGTGCGTCCCGCATAATGCTTCCATCTGCCGTCTAAATCGACCCACACTCTATTTGGCCTATATCATAGGGATTATAATCCGGAACACGGAGACCCCTTTTTTTTCTGGCCTATCGGACAGCATGGTTACGTGGATATTCCATCATGAGCGCCTGTCGTTGTTGCCGGAGATTTCGCGCGCACCGGTACATCTCACAATACCAGGGATTGGATTCGATTGCCTGGATCTATCTTACTTACTTAGGAATTTTATTCAATAGATCCAGGTATCGTGTTTGTGACGGATTATTGATAGCTGCTTCCCCTTCGAGAATTTTAATGCTGGGAGCGTATGAACTGGGTTGGTGTTTCGAGTTCTACAAGTTCCACCTCCGCAGGCTCACCCCGGCCTATCCTTTTTGATATAAGAGTGTCGGTAGTTTCTTTGAAATGGAATTCCCGGAAACGGAGGTCGAGGACATATCGTGAATATTTGTCCAGCCATGGTCGCCAATATGAGCAAGCTTGGCAGCACGCAATCGAGCAGCGCAACACACTAGCATTAATACATTGACCCTAGACGTAGGTTCTAAGAACATGCTAGTAGTGAAATAACCTGAAGCGTTGTCTAGTTTCTGAGATCCTAGCATTCCTCTAAAGAATTCGCCTCGGTCCGTCCAAGTCACAAGGCCTAGTTCCTTTGTATGATGACGAAGATCGAAGGGATAGATGGACTACAAGATTCTGCCCCAGAATTTCTCAGGGTCACGTCGAAGCGTTAAACATAGTAATTATCGCAAGCTGGGTATGTTATTTTAGAGGCAAGAGGCATTAGTGTATACAGAACCCAAACCTCGCTTCCCTTTTGGTGATATGATTTAATGGTAGAGAGGTAGCCTTAAGGATAACACAAAACTTTTCCCATCTATGAACTTGGAGTTAGCAATTACTGCTAACGGTGAGTGAAATTAATCAATTTAGAGAAGTCAAATGAATGATAAGCAAAGAAATTTCTAGTTAGGCAACTCTCAGCCACAGGCAAGCAGCAATAGAGTGACAAATGGTCCGGGAGATATGAACAAAGTCTATTAATTTATGTTTTTCTTTTGTGAACAAGCGAGCACCTACTTTGCCATGGTCATTCTTGCTGCAGCGACTACCAATAATTTTTCTCGCAAGCCAATAGCATCTTTGGAAGATCTACTATTAGCTACGGGAGGGAATTTCTCCAATCAACCAATCTTCCGAATAGTATGGTCACGAAACTGATATCACATTGATTTGGTTAGCATTCGAACTTTGATTACTCTCTACATCGGTCGACCAGAAGTGTTTTGAGAAGGCAATTTACTGGATCGGTTGAGATCCTTAAACTTAGCCATAACCTTGAATCTTCTATGGTCCATAGGTCACCTTTCAAGATCGGGTGTCGTGGCTAGCCTGAATCATTAAAAAGGACATAGGTATGGTACTTCTGTGGGAATTGAAACCACCTTGTCTCGTCGATTTCGCTCCTCTGTTCTCAAATACGTTCCAGAACAACTCCGGGATCATAAAGTAAGTGCCCCTTGACACCATGCTAAACTGGTTTGAAGCCAACTTCAAAATCATGAGTCAATAATCACACTCTTGAGTATAGAAACCTCCTATTAGGATGTAACTGTAGCTTATTACGTAGGTGGCAGTTTATTCTTGTAAAAATATGAAACTACGAAGAAAGTAGATCTTAAAATTACTTGCTAGGAAACGGTTCAACGAGGTTGATTTCCATATTGTAGAATAATAAAACGTTCGCCTTGGAAACTACTCACTGACAAACAACCTATCAAAGTCAATAAATACCATTTTCGGGTCTAAAATTTCTTTACAAGCTAGGTAGTGGATTATTGTAGAAATTTGAATCTCGCTTTATAAACTCGAGGGAATCTCCGAAATTTTGAGATTTCACAGAGAGCTTAGCGTTTTTTTTAGGTGACATCATAATAAGACGCAGAGTTGACACATAACTATCATAAGTAGACTCTTAGCAAAGTAAGCCCAATGATTCTACATGTGCGGGAACAAAGAATTCCCCCAGTAGCTTTAAACCAAGGCTATTTTTAGGGTTTGCTAGTAATAAAACATTTGTTTTCTTTTCATTTATATCCAAATAACTGCACTCGCCCCCTTCCATCCCTCCCTTTCTCTTCTATTTTTCCTTAGATAGGGGGTTAGAAAGCGTAATACTATACCGCTGTAGTACTCAAGTTATTGTGCTTGCCGTCAGGACTGATAAGGAACTAGCTGTAGTTGATTCCCGAGCAATGGTATGATTTGCTAACATTTTGGCATTCAACTCGAAGCTGATCCTCGTTACACAAGCGAACACAAATACAATACGTAAAGTTGGTAGTATCAAACTCTTCATCATTATAATAGCAATAAGATTTATTCGGGATGATTGATGGAGTTAATAGAATTATGTGAAGTAACAGAAACCCTATTTATTTTTGGCCCACATATCCTAGTTTTCCCTATTTTCTTTGATAACAGTGAAGTAGGAGACCTGTCAAGTAACTACCTTAAAGACGCGGCGTTGAATACTCACTCGTATCGAATACTGTGTCAGTCGATAATATCTTAATTGGCCTCCCCCTAAATTGTAACACCTGCTCAATTATGTTCGGCCTGGGAGGGTTGTGGTTGTGTCATTTTGGTATTACAATGTATTCATTCGTTGTTTCTCACGGGGTGTACTCATATGAGGCGAGAGAGGTCTATAGCATGCTTCTGTGAGTGTTGGTACCTAGGTTCTCACCTAACAGAGCTTCGAGTGTGGGACCGCATTACCTGCATAGGTGAGTTTCGGTATGCTAGATACCTGACAGAATTAAATGGTTGATGCTCAAGGTTAATAGCATAACGTTCGCAGTTAGCTAGGCAACATCTTCAAGGCATCACGTACTCTCGAAAGCCGAATAGGAGGGTATGAAGAAGATTTGGATGATTTGTCCAACCTAGCCATGCAGTGAAGCTTCAAGCAGGCTTGAAGAATTAGTGGTCGGGAGTCACACATATTTGTAGAATTCGTACCTGGTCCCCATAGATGTGGCTATGTCTAGGTGGGGTGTGTGCATTACGTAGTCCCATTCACGGTAGGCCTACTGTCCTCCGATCTTAAAACCCAGTCGCGGACCCCCCCTTTCCAATCACTTGTACGTATATCTTTAATATGCACCAATATCACCTGTACCTCCTCGCCGGCAACAAAACACTCTCGGCCGCCGTCTTCCACGCCACTTTGCGGTTGCCTGTCGAAGGCGAACACACCTTCGGAGTCAAAAGTATTGTTCTCTAGATGCTGATCTCGGTAGTACTTTTCCTCTTCCGACCCAGGAGGAATAAGATTAGCAGTTCCGTTTATCGTAGCACTAATACTAGACATAGCGCTAGTGTTGAGGTTGATAAGCATAGACGCGAGGCTAGATCGATGTTCGGGGCCAGGCGATCCTCCTGAAGCACGACGACTCTGTGTCGGTGGCCGGTGAGAGACCCCTATTATGCCACGTTAGAATAAGCTGCATCTCTTATATCCTTCTGAAAAGTCGGGTGGACTGAGGTACTGTACAGTCGTGCACTAGTAGGGAGACGTTCGGGTTGACGAGTAGATTGTTGGTCTTTTTGGATGCCGGATTTGTGGTCATGATAATGACAGGCACGGACGAGTAAGGCGATGATGGTAGATACGTGTAGTTCATCAGAGATACATGAGGCTGATTATCGACGCAGGTCGCGAGATGAAGCTATCACCGGAACCGCCGTCAGCGAGGGGCAACAATCGGAGACGCTAGTCTACCTGGCGGAGTGGGGGTTTCGCCTTACGAATCGAGCATTTTCCAGACATTGTACGACCTCCGGAGGGAGCTCGCTGACAATCTGCTTATGCGTGTCGCCGGCTGAAGCCTCATAGTTTAGTGAGATCTGCTCCATGGTGCGCGTCCCTCGAATCCTGGGTTAGGTATTTTTAGTGGTAGCTTGCTCGGAGGGTAAATTTACGGCACAGCGCGGTTCTCTATGGTTGATGGTACTGTTGCAGTCTCCACTATGACGACAAAGAGCTTAGCACCTGTGATGGCGGGGCATCTTTGCGGAGACTGGAGCTCGGGCCACTTTCGATGCGGAGCCTCGGCTTGTTATTTTGGCAACGGCTTTAACCGGCCTTGTTCACCGCTTAGTCGCGGCATCTAAACTTCATCATTTATTTACATATATACAGGAATGTAACCAGCTGACCTTTGGATTACCTTGCGTCCTCTATCACTTCTCCCCACGTCTATAACAATAATAGAACCATTGGATTAAATCGGCAGCATTCATTCGTGATATATAAAGTGCAGCGTCATTCAGCATGCGGTCAATTAAGCCCAGATATCTTCGCCGGCGGGCATTTCCCCGCTATGTGTCAACTAGCGTGTCCGCTCAACCCCAGATTAACCCCATCACTTCGCTTCTTATAGCCAATCGTGGAGAGATTGCCCTACGGATCAACAAGACGGCAAAGCGATTAGGCATTCAGACCACAACGTTATACACCGACCCAGATGCCTCGTCACAACATGCTGCATGTTCACCACATTCCATAGGCTTGGGAGCAGCCAATGGTTACTTAGATGGTGAGCGGATAGTTAGGTTGGCAAAGCAGCACGGCATTCAAGCATTGCATCCTGGCTATGGCTTCTTGTCCGAGAACTCCGCGTTCGCAAGGAGATGTGAAGAAGAGGGGATTGTCTTCGTAGGTCCGCCCGCCCAGGCGATGACCGACATGGGAGACAAAGCACGGAGCAAGGAGATTATGACCCAGGCCGGGGTTTCCTGCGTTCCTGGATACCACGGCTCTGATCAGGGAGAACTGGAACTACTCAACCATGCCAAGAATATAAAGTTCCCTGTCTTGTTGAAGAGCGTCAAAGGTGGTGGTGGCAAGGGTATGCGTATCGTCATGGAAGAAGGGGAGTTTTTACAGCAATTAAAGAGTGCACGAGCCGAGGCTAGGGCATCTTTCGGTGAAGGTGGTGAAGTTATGCTTGTGGAGAAGTATATCGTACGGCCGAGACATGTTGAGGTGCAAGTCTTCGCCGATAAGCATGGCAACTGCGTGGCGCTGGGTGAGCGAGACTGCAGCGTTCAAAGGAGGCACCAGAAGATTTTAGAAGAATCGCCAGCTCCAAATCTAGACGATGTAACGAGACTTGACCTATGGGATAAGGCTCGAACTGCCGCTCTGGCGGTAGGTTATGTTGGAGCCGGTACAGTCGAATTCATCCTTGACAAGGATTCGGGCGAATTCTACTTTATGGAAATGAACACTCGTCTGCAAGTCGAACATCCAGTGAGCGAAATGGTTACGGGAACCGACTTAGTGGAATGGCAATTCCGAGTTGCTGCCGGCGAGAGACTTCCATTGACACAAAAAGAGATCATGCAGAGAATAGCAGAAAGGGGCGCCGCAATCGAGGCCCGGATATACGCCGAGAGCCCTGAGAAGGGATTTCTACCCGATTCTGGCAAGCTCGTTCACCTCGCTACACCGAGGACTGATGAAGATATTCGAATAGATGCGGGCTTTGCGGAAGGTGACACAGTTTCAGAGGCTTATGATGGAATGATTGCGAAGCTGATCGTCCGCGGCGATGATCGGGAGACCGCAATACGGAAGATGGAATTGGCTTTACGAAACTACGAAGTCGTCGGCTTGAGCACTAACATAGAGTTCTTGAAACGCCTCTGCAAGTCTCCGGCCTTCATTGAAGGCGATGTGGAGACAGGATTCATCGAAAAGTGGAAGACAGAGCTATTTGACCCTATAACGGTTAAGCCTGAGGTATACGTGCAAGCGGCATTAGGTATCTCAACCTCGAGTCCCGCATCGGTCGAGCTGCCGCATGGTGGTTCCCTAGGATTTGGCCACAACGGCGGGGAGAGGACGTTTTTCTTCAAGTCCTTGGATGCGCTGAACGAGAAGGAAGGCGAAGTAGTAGAGGTTAGCGTCTTCCAGAAAGACAACCAGCTTTTTGACGCCAAGATCAGTCGAAAAGGCGAAGAGACTCAAATTATTGAAAACATTGTATCTACGCCGATCTCGAGTTCAGAAAAAGCGATTCTGACGACCTTTTTCCCGGGGATGCGGGTCGATACGACAGTGGTCCAAGACTCAAATAATGACCACAAGATCACCATTTTCCAACATGGCACCAAGACCGAGTTATCTTTGGTGTCGCCAACATGGTATGAGAAAGCTCTAGGCCTCAAAGAGGTGACTGCATCCGTGGTGGCCCCAATGCCATGTAAAATTCTAAAGAACGAGGTGAACGAGGGTGATGAAGTAGTCAAGGGTGCTCCTCTTGTTGTGTAAGCTTTATCGTTTCCCCCGCCATCTTCATAAGTTGCTAACAATACTTAGAATTGAGTCAATGAAGATGGAGACAGTTATCCGATCCCCGCAGGACGGTGTGATCAAAAGGTTAGCTCACAAAGAGGGTGTAAGTAAATATCCCTGCCGAGGCTAAACAACAGGACTGATTTCTATTTCAGGATAAATGCAAAGCTGGCACGGTCCTAGTCGTATTTGAAGAAACTGCCGATGCGGAATAGCGAGGTATTCAGTCTAACACGTTAAGTTTAAAGTTGAGTCACTATGCGAGCAAGCTGGATGTTTCGCCTACGTATATAATTCAAATGTATGGAATTTCTTAGTGTTCAATATGCCAGTCTGACCTTTCACCGATAATGTAATCATGAAGTTATAATTTGGTTCTTACCAAATACGTTAAATATGAGCTTTCATCACCACATTTTGTTTTATCGCTTATCTTCTGGTTGTTTTCGCGTTGCCCATCAATAGTGGCTTTCGCTGATGGGTGATATGAAAAACTAAATCGAGAAAATTGTATGACTTCAGATCACCTTTTAAAGCGATTCTAGAGTTGATATTTAATCAGTTTCTCAGGTTACTTATCCTGGGGTACTGCATACGATCAATGTGAGGAATATGCAATCGCCTCTTTATCGCCCTTGTTGGCATATTTCGTCGATCGCAAATTCGTCCCTGCAGACTCAAGAGGGCCGAACCCCCATAACGTTAATATACAAGGGTGCGTTCTAATCGGCAGACAACCCAGAGTCTATCTTCCCATGGTTTTGGTTAATTGATCAAAACCTCGTCAATGAATTTGGGTACGGATCTCGGTCCTCGTAGAACCTCCCAACCCTTTATCATACATGCCAACGGATATGTTCGCCAACGCCCTTGCAATGCTTTATACATAGAAATATATCAATAATCGTGTCGGTGACGCCTTCGGTGTGGGTAGCAGGCGTCTAGCGTGGGCTTTGTTGCGGGAGGGCTTCACGTGGTAAAGTAGGTGGTGTGCGTGGTTCGGTGTTGCGATATTTCGGTTCCATGATTCCGAGCTGAAAAACCTTTAGTATCCTTGCCGACTATTCAAGGCATTGATCTCTTACCAGAGACAGTAATCTCCAGACGGTATCTGAGGGCTGAGCCCCTACACCGATCCAGTACCTTGCCCGGACCGCATCTAGCTTGATGTCTTTGTGCAATCGCCCAGAGTCATCGTACGGGTCTGGCTTGGGGACGGGGTCGTAAGTGCCGATGACTTCGAGAGGCTTGCTATTTCGCGCCGTCCTACACGTTGGGGGGGGGCATCAGTTAACCGGGTAGTCGTCGCGGGGGCGGGGTGCTGATCGAGTCGATCTCACCTGGCGTGTGCAACGACTATGTTGAAGAAGGGCGAGCTCTTGCGCCCAAAGCGCGCCAGTCTGATTTTGACAACCATAACGATTGTCATGAGCTGTTACGTATGTTGCTTAATGAAGGCAGACGGGCTTCTGCATCGATACCGGCGGAGCAAAGGCTAAGGTCAATAATTTTAGCGGAGCCGGGGTCGGGTTGATCCGTTTCAACCAATCAGTGCCTACCTGATCCCACTATGGCAATGCTTTAAAAACTAGCCAATCATAGACAGTCCCGTGCTAAGCACCGGCCGGGATAGGTAGGTAGAGTGATGCGCTGTGATGTCACTCAATCTTGCCTTAGTACTCTTTTCACTTGGACCCCGACATTACTCTCGCTGCCAGCTTCATATCCGTCGGCTTCACCCCCCATCTCTCCCTATTCCGTGTATGTGGTAACTCCTCACATATCGCGCCAACAATGGCTCTCAAAGTGAGTTTGCTATAGTAATGACCATCTTTGACATGACTTTTGACTTACACTATATTCGTAGACACTCTCAGCGAAAGCAGCTGCGGCTCTCGATCGGGAGCTCATGAGCACCGGTGCTTTCTCCATTGACCAACTTATGGAGCTCGCAGGGTTATCAGTGTCGCAAGTCGGTAAGGGGTCACTCGCACATTGTTATAGACACCAATACTCGGACTGTTACTCATATGGCTTTCATAGTCTACCACGTGCACCCCCCTAGCAAAGGGAACCGAATTCTCGTAGCCTGTGGTCCTGGAAATAATGGTTGGAGCGCACACTCTATGTTATGCGATCTAAGGCGAATGCCGACTAACTCATTCAGGGGGTGATGGCCTCGTTGCCGCCCGACACCTTCGCCATTACGGATATCAACCCTCAGTTTACTACCCAAAGCGCAGTAAGAATGATCTCTATCAGGTATGCAGTATTTCCCGTCATAACCAAAACTATGCTGCCCTCACTAGTCATTCATCCCGTATGAATCAAAATAGAACTATGTCGTTATGATTGTATACTCCCGTCCTATGTTTCTAGTCTCTATTTCTAATCCGCCGTGTGGATTTCTTCTCTTTCTATCATGTTTCTCATCCCTCGAATCACGATAAGCAAGTACCCCATCTCATTACACACATGTTCTGCTATCACTAGTCGAAGTCTCGTCGTACTAAGTTCTCGCGCAGCGACTTGCAAAGCAACTACAAGACCTAGAGGTCGCATTTGTGGACGACTTCATGACGGCTATGAAATCGACAGATCACATCGTGGATGCCGTCTTTGGTAAGGTTTTGTATTCGTATAGTCATGACGTCGTAATGCTTATCCCCACAAGGCTTCAGCTTTTCGGGCGAGGTTCGTGAGCCGTTTCCTGCGGTGATCAAGGCTCTCGAAGAAACAAAGCTCCCCATAACCTCCGTTGATGCTCCATCTTCCTGGGATATTGAAACTGGCCCACCACAATCGGGCCTGGGAAGCAAGTTCAACCCCGCATACTTGGTCAGCCTCACGGCACCCAAACCTCTAGTTCATCATTTTAAGGGGCGCCATTTCGTTGGAGGGCGGTGCGTATCCTTACCCCCAACTGAATGAGCTAGTCGAAACTGACGAGCCATCAGCTTTGTCTCCCCAGCAATTGCGAAGAAGTACTGCTTTGAAATTCCGAATTACCAAGGAGTAGACCAGTTCGCCGAAGTTGGTGTCAGTGGTGTTCGAAAACTGTAGATTCCCTCGAGCCTGTGGAGAGGTATGTTTCGTTTGAAGAGTCTCACCCGCTCCGCTTCGAGGTCAACTGACATTACAACCCCCCGTGCGGCTATATGGACATACGGGACTGGGACATCGACCTTCTTGCATATCTTCATCTTCCTGGATAATACCCCGGGGGCAGCGCAGGAGCGGTGGGTGAAAGTGCCGACAGAACTCAACGAACACGAGGTATTCCTTCCCACAAACAGGGCACTCCGAGACATGCTCAGTGCACATTAAAGCCGTGGACTGCGTATTGTAGGGGAACGGCAAGGGCATGTATCGTATGGTAGGGCCCCTATTATGTCGCGAGTATCAACGAGTGGTAATTAGGCGTAGCATCCGTTAGTCTGTTGTGGCTGGAACCTGATAGTATGCGGCTTGGATGCATAGAAGGGGCTTTGGGGATATCATAGAAGATGGAATGCAGTCGCGCATACTCATGGAGATCGCCACCATAGACTAACGAGCACGAGCACGAGCACGAGTACAGGCACATCAAGCTTGGAGAGCCTATATGATGAACAGTTGTGGCAAGCGACAGGGTTAGGATTCGTAACTAAGAGCTTGCACTAGGGCACACCAATCAAGGCAGGTCAACAGTTTCCCTCATTGTCGAAGCAGCTAACAAACAGCACTCACAGTCTCCCTCCAACGATACTACTTTTTTTCCAGTCTTGTGTAATCACAATCGCAGAGGTGGAAAGTGCCTAGGAGGCCGGAGCAAAAGCTCCTATACGTGTCTGATAGGCTGCAGCGGCTCCCGGCGCTTACCACTTTAGCTGCTACCATTTTCCTCGTTCGTTGCGCTGCGTCTGGACCGCCTCTCCTTGTCGATCCTCTCTTATGCATTGAACCCTTCACATCGGCCCAATGTCTCGCAAATAGGGTGCTGATAAATATGCCCAGTGGCTTCCCCTACTTTAGTCTCAGGGCCTGGCTGATTAAGCATTTTTCACTGTGCTGAAAAGCTGAGCGGTCTTGCTCCGGCGCCATGCGGGCCGTCCGCAAGAAACCGTTCTCGACGATGCATCTAATCTACGGGAAAGTCAAAGCTAGCGCACCCGGTCTAGCGTCGTCGAGCCATCACCTGCATACTTTCGGAGACTAAATTGTGGAGACAAGATGCACCGAAGCAGCCTCACTTGTCGGTCGGTACAGCACCATAGAATACACCATATGCGCATAGATGTGTAGCCAAGCACTGTGTACTGTGCTGCGTAGATACATTGTGGCTGTGCTTACCGACGTTAGCGCCACGCTCATGTTTTGCCACACTCGAAAACTGCTAAACCTAGCCTATTAACCGAGAGCCACGTTCCCTTACGAATCCCAACCTTCGTTTCGCAATACCTAGCACACGAACGCGGTGGCGAAACTGATCTTTAACTAAGCCTCGGCAAGATATAGTCTAAATACGTATTCGATCGCTCGAAGATCATTGCTGTATAAGGGTTTCTCACGGTAGCAACAGTAGGACATTGAGTCAAGATTTATGATTTTCGGCCGTTCTAGGCAGGCCGCGCAAATGATGTGCAATAAACAGCCTCAAAGCCTCGTAGACGACCCAGTCAAAAGTTAGTATTCTGTCACTTAGCCACATACCATCCCTTGCCTTGGAAGGTACTGTGGCGCTAACCCACGTACAGGAACCGTTCGCCACATCCACAAGCCACTTGGATGTTTTAGCCCGCCCCATCACAAACCATCCATATCTAAACTCGGTTACGTGTTCCACTTTTAACATAAGACCCTAGAAGTATTCTGTCGCCTGAGCAATACCGAGGAATACATCACACATCACAAAATCACAACCTTGGAAACTTACCTCACATATACGCCACATGACGTGTAAAGCCACTTCCTAGGGGTGTATCCCCGCCCCCTACAGAGGTAATTCATAGACCACGAAGTCAAGCGTCATTGTCCTCGAGAAATAGGATAACTGATACCTACAATCTCTTGGCGCAAGCCACACAGTGCAACACTCGAGAGAGGTGTGGTGCCCCGTGACGAACCCATGTCCTACAAAATATGATTGGCTGTCGGTGTCTGGTCCGGCTCAGATCTAGATACCTACTTCATAACCAGTGTTGCTATCCCCGCTGCGCCTTTCGACTACAATCGAGATAACCCCGGTGTCTCCTCAACAACTCACGACAAACAGGAACTCCATAGGCTTATCTAGCCATGCGCGCGCGGTGCGGATGGCATGCCGATGTTATTCAGCCACAGTGTGCTGAACATCCAAAAGCCAGCCCCAATCGCAACAGCCCCCTAATTACATAGTGTCAAACTTGTATTCTTTTGTAGAAATAGCAGCGTTTTCAACAAGGTCAGTGTCCCACTATGAAAAATTTTGGTCGTTTATGTAATTGTAGAAATAAATCCCACCTACCAGGACATAGGCGAACAACTAGGAGTAGAACGTCATATCGGACGCATCAGTTAAAGTACCGATCTTTCGTACCCAAGGCATTATATTCTTACTATAAATATATAGCAAGCATTTTACCTCGCTTATTCTCGGCTTCCACAACAAGGCGTTATTCATCTAGGTGGTTAGATGGTGCTCATGAAGAGTATTAGAAACGTATTTCTACTTGGCGGTTGTTCTACTGCAGTAGTTCTTGTGGTACTGTGGATCAGCAACGTGATATATAATTATATGTCCTATCTAATATATCCAACGTGGGCATTGCTAGCCCCATTTCCGTCTCGTGCACGAAAGACGGTGAGGCACAATGACTATTCTAGTGGCGACTACTTCAGTGGCTCCTCGAGAAACACCTCTCCGTCCGATAAAATTGTGCCACAACTACCCGCCATGCAAGACGCTGTCTCTTAATTTTTGCCTGAAGTTTTCGTATGTTCGCACCACGGGAGTTTCAAATGTTCCTTAAGACCAACCTAGAGATAAAAGCCACTACTCGATGATAACAGAAAATATCTCGAGAGGTTCTTCTGCATATTGCCACCTGCTCTTATTCAGATACACCAATGCCGTCAAGCACCGCTCGGACAATCACCACTCACATGTGAAGAGCATGGTTAGCTCCAGTGTACCTGACTTGCATAGATAGCCACTGCCGGACATCGTGAAGTCTCCGGGTGGCTGTTTCTGACTTACGCGTACTTCTGTGCGCCTGTGCGTGCATATACTGTTCTAGGGAATCGCCAACGAGTGGACAGGAGCGGTTAGAATGGACTCTGTGGTGCTACACAGTCACGAAAACTGAATAATCTTTTGGTAATAGCCTTTGGATACTGGACCATACTGCGTACTCTCTGGTTAGTTTCCGCATATCTCTGGAGATTCGTTGAGAATGCAATGCTTACCAAGCGTCTCTCGGTATTTCTCTACAGCACAGGGTAGACACAGGGGGGGATACTGTCTTGTCAGCGAACAGTGCCCCAACTGCAGTTGGCTGTCGAGCCACGTCTCGCTCATGGGTCGCGGAGTAAGCGCTCCGGAGTCGAGATAATTATCGGTACGCTAGGTGTACATTGGCGCGTCCCATGGCCAATTCTGCAGGACTGGCTTTGGTCGTATCAGTTCGCTTTTCAGCGGTGACACGGGGAAATGTGCCAAGTGGGAATGGCAAATCCTTGCTGCTATCGAAATTAATAACCGAGTGCTGTTTTACCGAGATGAAGGGAAAAGAACTTCACGAATGAGATCGTTGACCTCTTAACTTGTTAAAAGTGGTTGATACAACATCTCTGTTACCGTACTTGTTACATCTCCACTCCAGCCTTCAAAGTAAGTGCTTTACGTGCATACCTTGTTCCCACCATGTCTCAAAATCCTATCTTATGTAGCCCGAGGAAATAGGAGACCCTTACCGAAACAAGGGCGGAGAAGATAGATAGGGGGTCATAGACTGAGTCTATTGGATTTTCTTACCCTATTGAAACGGAGCGTGCAAAACACACATCGCATTCTAGAGGACTGGCCAATCACTTCTAGCGATTTTAGGGGATAAAAGCGAGTATTCTGGTAAACCAATCGTATATTCTTGGTGTAGCTAACCTCCTTAGAGGCAGCAAAACGACCTGTATGTGCCATCTATGTAGGCCACCTGTCTGATAAAATCTACGCTCTTAGACTAGCTAAATAAATCAGAAAACGACGCACTTAATCAACCTATCCCCCATGTAACCGTATCGCCCACACTGTCTCAGTATGCAGTAAATAAATAGGTTTGAAAGATAATATTTCATTATTAGTAAGTTTCATACAGCTTGCGTTCCTCTACCGAAAGACTCCATTACTTTGCATTCCTAGGTCATGTGTGTGAGGTCCTCTAAAGCACGTGTGTGAATTACACAAAAGGGTTCTTTATAATCCTCTTCCTAAGCGCAAAACCTAGCGATAATCGACGCGGACTTCTCAGTTTCTATATACCTATATATATGGACGTGAGCCGGTATACGCATTGTTTGTAGCTGGTTGCTCGTGTCGCATTGGCAGGGGCGAAGGTCTTGCTGGTTTACTCCTAAGAAAATTCGATTGGGTTGCGGACCAGCCCACGATAAGACTGGCGCCTAGTATCTAGACGGCATTAGGCTTCAGGATTGGGCTATCACTCATGAGAAGTGCTACGGCCGTAAGAGCAGACCTTTAATCTTTCGGATTTCGACCGCGAAAACTTTTTTCAGGCTGAGGGAGTTAATATCTAGTTATTTCTTTTATATGTCGGGATGGAGTTATTGACATATAGCTAATGTCGTCTGATCATGGTAGGATGGAGGAAATTGGGCAGTCTTATTGCCGGCACCCTGGCTCTCTTCAGCCCGGGTTACGAAACAAGGTAATCCAAGCCACACATGCGTCCAAATAATTCTTCCAATGCCAGTAACATTCTAAGACTATTAGTGATAACAATCATTTGGAGTGGGTTTACTGCGTATGCGACTGCGATACTAGAGGATAATGTGATTTGGTAGTGACCCGAGGTTAGCTTATAGTGAGATAGATCATGCACAATACACCCCGCGCTTTAGAGCCTTAAATCATAGCCAAAAGACTTCATGAGAACTTTCTTAGTAAAAACCAATCAAATTGGTGAAGAGGACGTGGCTACTACTTCGCTCCTCTTCTAGGCCTTGGAAGGACTGTGTGCTACGAAAATTCACTAGACTAAGCCTAATCAATAGACGCCCCATTTGTCTTGATCGCCCGCCCTGTATAATAGATACCTTGTTCAAAAGCGCCTGTGTGTGTGGAAATTCGGAAGATGTTAGATGATCGAGCAGAATCTAGTTGATCGGTTCATGTATAGGTAATTTTCCGATGAAGATAGATAGTGGCGCGGGAAAAGGGGGTCCCGTCACGGAACCAAGCCCCTGGAGGGCTCGGGCCACGCCGTAAGGGCTATAGCCCGGTCTATATAAGCTAGCAGGGAAGATCTCACGGGTAAAGATAGAACTTCTTTCTTCGTGAAATAAAATAGTCATCACGAGACTAGCTGTTGGAAATGCGACAGGTCTTCTCAGAAGCAGTTCTTCTACAGTTCCTCTGCATCTAAATTTAGTGTGAAATTGGTCCTCTAAATGGAGGGGAATCCAGTCGTGATTCGGAGGTACAACGACACTCCCAGTTCAAAGATGCAATCTACCATTGTACAGACCGTACACGGCCCTTCGTATCATGACATAAACGTATGAAATCCGCTGAGTACCCGATCCTTCACAACTCTAGTGACTGCCGAAGTGACGCCCACGCAGACTTGATCATTTCCCAAGCCGAACCAGACTCTTCCTTCACCCAATCCAGTGCGCGATCGCATGCGGCAATGACCCAGCAGGCACCAAGATACAATCCATACGATATAAGTGAGGCCAAGCATATACACAAGACTATCCCCACGCACTTCCAGAACTTATTCCAATCAAAAGGTTTCGATGAGCCATAGCTTTGTTGAATTTCATATGTGGTTGGTAGCGTGTTGTGACGCCCGTAGTGGTGCGGGGGGTTCACACGAGAGGTAGGTAGCAGAGGCTGCCTTTCGGCGCTCGAGATAGTGATATTTGAGGAATCCTGAGCGCTGATTTGTGCCCGGTAGGCTCGGCTAGCTTCTAGATACCTCGTGTAGGAGTTCGACAACAACAGAGAGTCGTCGGCTGCGCTACTTTGCCGAACACTGATCGAACGAACGGGAGGTAATATGACTGGCGGCAGCTTATATGGGGGCTCGGTAAACTGAATGTGTTGGATGAGAGTTTGACATGACCGTTCTGAGAGGAATATGTCTGGACCCCGGCGATTATAGGGCTGCAATGAAGCTAGGCGGATGCTCTGCCTCTTCCTCGTCTTCACGTACGACTTCTTTCGCAACTGGTAGGACGGATCATCAAGAATCAGTAGGACCCCATTGTCGGGATGGGTTTTGCTAGGTGCGATTGGAAGATGGTCATGCCTCGCCGAGGTCGAGGATGGGAATTTCTTTTCAAGGTCGACACCGCCGAACGAGGTGATCTGTAAGAACATGTGAGCCGAGCGCTTCACTCTCGCCATATTTTCAAGAAGGACGTACTATGAGAAACTCTACCCGAAAGTTACGGGGTCGGGTGGAAAGGATAACCACCGGGTGCTGACAACAGCCCTCTTCAATGTCTGGCTCAGTCGGCACGAGCTCGTCTTTGCTCGGCAGCCATTTGATGCAGCCGGCGAGGCGTTCTTCAATCACGCCTGGCATCGCCGGTCAACACGCTCGTATTATAATATGCACACGGCTTCTACATGTTATTCCAAGCACTTCGTTGATGCAAATGCACATTGATAACTTTGCTGATTTTGAATCTTGGATGGAGAGATGGTGCCTAGGAGGGAGGGAGGCAGGGAGGGTCAACGTTGGCGCCTATCTCGGTCAGATATAAGGCCATCCCCAAACATAACACCTCCAAGTTGCAGCCAATTGAGAATGCATTGATGCACAGGCCGCCGCCCCCAACCAACGGACGCTTGCTGGCGCCAATTATAATAGAGAAAGTCAGCAAATACCTAAGCACCCAGGTATAAACGTAGGCACGTGACATGCATTGTTGGACCAATTAGATGACCATGGTCCTGCGAGGCAGACAATGGACCATGTGGACAAGAGAAGCAGCGAGGAACGGGTTCAGTAAAACAGCGAAAGTACTTCATATTTAATATATACTTCTTCACTGCTGTACTTGTCAATCAATCTAAGCATAGTCCCCTATACGGCTTACTGGTACATAGAATCTTGTTGTATTGGCCTCAGCCACTGTCTACGCGACAGCTTTCGTCTCTGAAACACGGATGTGACGTTGTTGATCAGGAAGAGTAAATAACCCATCATCTATTTTGGCCGATTTTCAATCACCCTCCGTATTTTATCAACTTTATCAACGGCTATTGCTCTACATGGGATTCTCTATAACTTTATAATTTTTCCCCTTCAATCATTTGCTTCTCTGTACCTTCTCAATTCATTCTTCTATAATTCCCAAGTCATAATAATCTTCACATATTTTACCCCCTCATTGGGTTGTGAGGCAGTGGGTACACATCAACTCGCATCGCCTAATTTACAAGCGCGTAGGTTGTCTTTGCGTGTTAGATGGAAGTACTTATATATCTTTACATGGTTCGATTCAATAATCTTGTGTCCTTTATTCCTTTTCATTGTACGTGCTCTCACCCTTCTTGTGGCTCTATGTTGCCCGGTGACCGGATGCTTGACTCAATGTTTGCTGGGCGGTCATGGTACTAGATGATGAAAAGCGCATTGCCACGTATTATGATGCTCCCTTGTACAACAAATGGGAGGCTGTTGATCCGGAAACATCACTCATACATAGTATACTTGTACTTCGTTTCCCTATTACCAGGTATAGGAAGTGATTAGCACTACGTGGCACTGATTGCCCACATTTATGTGATGGTATTCTTGTAAAACTGTTCGTGGTTGTCACTTTCTATACATTAGAACCTTGTCTGCTGATAGGTACTCTGTTTGTCATCTTCTTCTTCATTTTTTATTTTATTTTAAAAACATCTTTATCACACAAGATCATAAGCATTTACAGGCTCCTTTATAGGTTGTTGCTCCTCTAGATCCTAGCACCGACAGGCCTATTTATCCCACCCGTCGCTTTTTGGTACTTGGACCTGGAAAACCAGCTGTTAAAATGTAAGAAATTACCTCTATATCTTCGTTTCACGAGCTAATATCGGAGTTATCGCTTGATAGGGCCGGCTTCCACCAATATGTGAGCTCATCTTTTCGAATCGCTTCTGGAGACTACGCAATATCTAAATACCACGGCGGCGGAGACGTATGTTGTGGCGTATTAAATTAGATGGGAATACTAATTTTGCTTTTCCTCTTTTTGTAGCGGTGCAAGTATTTTGTGACTCACAATTGCCCAAATTTGGTATACATATTCGGCTCATGCTGTGCCTATTGTGCCGTACGTACATATTTCTCTTAGCGAGCTGTCTGTTCTTGAAATATATTACTGATATGTGGACACACATAGGCTCAAGGCCGAGAACATGAAAAGTTTCTCTCCGTATTGGTTGATACCGCCCACCAGATTGACGACTATTACGTTGTGATGAGCTGCCAAAAAGCATCTCACTTGCACGACTCCCTAGAAGAGTGATATGGGTTTAGTGCCCGGTCCCTTAGCCTGCTTGATAGTCACTGGATTTGTGTGGACACAAATGAGGACTCTGGTGCGGTTGTCATGACTTCATCCAAGAACACATGTAACTAGCTGTAGGCGGTCAAGTGCCTGACTTAATCTCGTCCGACAGTTGGTAGGCAGGGGCATTAGCACTATATACCGTCGAATCCCTGACAGCATTAACCACGTCTTTTTTTCTACACCGCGACAACCTTTAAGATCCTGACCTTTAACATTAATGGTCCAAAAAATCAAATATTGACTAGTACCCCTTATGTACCTACTCTATCCACCCTAATACCCCAACCAAGTACTGGATCATGGTCTCGCCAGGATGGCCCTATACGGTGGCTACTAGCCTCCTAAAGGTATCTTTATTGATTAAAACAATCACATAATATTAAAAGGAATCATAATTGTCTAGAAAGGACTTAGGAATTAATTGCATTAAGATCTAACTTACATAGTTGCTAGGGACCCTGTAGTGATAGATGAGAAGTTTATGCTTGTTGCTATGGAACAAAACTGCAGCATGCCGCAGTTACATATTAAATACTTGGCACAGAAGATATTACTGACTCATTCTAAATGATCCTTGAATCAATAGAGCTACTGCCATCTTTAGGAAGTAATATCACCTACCTAGTAATATAGACAAATATGTTTGTAGAAAAACATGGCGCCTGCCCCTACGAGTCTAAAGGGGCCGCGAGACCTTATCTGCTTCGTGGCTCGGATCCTCTGTATCTCACTATTGATCCAGCAATTTTCTTAACCGACCACGGGAAACTATCAACCAATAGACAAGGGCTACCATGGTTGTATTATTGTATACAATCACTTTCTTGAGAAGAGCCACTCAAAAACTGAGGATCTGTACTCCTTACTTGACAGGTCCCGCCCACTCAAAAACTGAGGATCTGTACTCCTTACTTGACAGGTCCCGCCCACTCAAAAATGCCGGGGCCAAAAATCCGATAGATCATGCCCTCCTGCTGGCTGACCCACCAGATGAGGCTTCGCCAAAGAGGGGTCACTTTGATATAACAAGAATGCGATAGCTATATAACTGGTCGTCTCGCCTTTAGTGGCCTCGACTTTGTTTATCGTTTTCATATATTAATACCTCAGGAAAACGAACCCTTGCAAGGCTTTGGCTCTCTTGATCCCCTAAATCGCCAAAACAAAAGTCCATCGTCAAGCAGCGTTCAAATATGGCGGCAGAGTATCCCGTTGTTCATACCATCGCCGAGACTCAATTTATAGTTCACCCGCAGGTAGTGGTTCGTTATACCTTTTAATCATTAGGTCTTTAATGTCTTTGCTTTTTACTAATTATTACGAAGGGCACCTTGATCGAGGAAGTTGCTTCGCTAGACATCACGCCAATTCTTATTCTTCGCGATGATACTCTTCGTAGTACTCAAGATGAGCTCATAGACCTCTTGCGGGATTATAAAACTAAGGACGACATCTACATGGACGAATTCTCCTTGACACTAGTTGTACATCATTCTTCTGCTAATGTCGGCACTATGGCTTCTACCGAACTGACACGACCACCCGGCTGTTTGACTGTTTACAACGCTCAGACCCCTTATAATGAAAGTCATTTACCCCCAGGACCTTACTTCTTGCGTGGTTCGAGTATTCACCAAGCCTGGCGCTTGTACCCTGATGAACTAGATGCTTTTAGTTTTGGCGTCATCCCTGATGACGTCTTTGAGCCCAAACGGCACGTCTAAATGTTTACCTTTTGCACAACTAGACTAATTGCCCATCACTAGGTTCCAACCCCTGGCCGTCGGAACATCTGATGGCCTCACAAAGGCAATCGCCGTTCCTAGTCGTCTATATCATAAAGCATACCCCGAGAAGCCTTTCGCCGGTGCTCGGACGGCTTTGAAGGACATTTTTAGCCTCGAGGGTGTCAAGACAACAATTATGAGTCGGTCTTATACGGAACTCTTCGGCCCTGACACTAGCAGCGCTGAATATGTCAGGAAGCTCCTGAGCCTTGGCGCCGTTATTGTCGGCAAAACTAAGATGACACAATTTGCCTCATCTGACGAACCCACTGATCAATGGATTGACTTTCACTGTCCTGTAAATCCCCGAGGAGATCAATACCAGAGCCCGTCAGGCAGCTCGTCTGGTGCCGCTGCAGCTTTAGCGGGCTACCCATGGCTAGACTAGTCTGTGGGAGGAGATTGTGAGTTGTGCCGGTCCGAGGTGCTCTATGCTCCTGCTTCGCAATCTCTGACAAAACCAGCTGCTGGTAGTATTCGAGCACCTGCCACGTGTAACGGCCTGTTCTCTTTGCGGCCTTCATTCGGTTCTACCTCGATGTCAGGAGTCGTTGTCAATTCAAAGTGAGAGTCTTGATCTCCTCGTCGACGCTGGTACTTACATATTCACAGTTTATTTGATGTTGTTGGCCTATTCAGCCGAACTCTTGACAATCTATATGATCTTGCTTCAAAAACAATGGACTTTCCAGATACCCCGCTCAAATTTCCACCTCGCATTCTTTATCCCCTCGACTTCTTCCCACACAGTAATGATGAGCATCAAAGAATGGTGGAAGAGTTTATCGGTGCTTTAGAAAGTTTACTAGGCACAAAGCGGGTTGAATTTAGTATCGCAGAACGGTGGTCTCAGTGCCCGCCTGAAGCGGCCCAGGGAAAGTCTCTCATGGAATACTTACCTAAGGTCGGTGATATATCAAACACGGATTGCACCGAGCACTAAGTCTGTTTTAGAGCGCATTCTGGGCCATGTGCCGAGACTACTACAAAGGCTTTAGCGAATTTCGATCGAAATACGAGGCTACGCATGAGAAAGAGCCATATGTTGGACCTGTAGTTCGATACCGATGGTAACTGGACCGCACCGTATTAGACACAATGGGTTTCTGCTAACATCGCTAGGGGAAGCGGAGAGTCCGTAACCGAAGAAGAATACAAGACCTACACCAATGAGAGGTCTTTCGGACATGGTTCGGAGTTAATGTTCTCGCCGCCGATTCTGAGACTCTCTCTAATGCCATTATGATTATGCCATACGGAAGTGCAAAGCCCAAATACCGAGACGCACCGAACGAGTACGTTTCCTGATCTAAAATAACTGCGAAGCTACTAACAATTTGAAGAGCCCCATCTTCTTCTCATACAATAGGCGAAAAGTTTATCTCTCCGGTCCTTCAGATGCCCCAGCTAGTATTGCCCTGTAAGTTGATCTACATTTCTGAATTGCTTCATGACCACATATAGACACCTGAGGGGAGTTGACGTGGCATCTACATATTCTATGAAAGATACCTTGACTCCATCTTGAAGAAATTTATATCCTCACTGTCAACGATGTTATCTGTATCTAAGTTCTTATCTCCGGTCTGATCTCTTCGTAGTCGGTCAAATGCCATACCAATCTAGAGTTTCGGGACGACTTGAATACCGCCCAATCGCGAGTACTGAGACGGTGTGGGTAACCTGACCACATGGGGGTTAGGTTGATTAGGTCATCAAGACTTAGTTTTTCTTTTTTTTTATTTAAGATAATTAGCTTATAGCTAATTAAAAATAGCTAGCACGCTTCTTATGCAGCCTTTTTTAAAGATCTGCTATATTTAAATATATATTTATATTATTTATTTACTATTTTTTTAAGTTTTAAATTTTTAAAAGTAATTTATATAACATTATAGTTGATTTTTTAAAATATATAGTATATATATATTATATATTTTATTTTATTAATATTTTTAATAAAGTTTTATATTATATTAATTATTAAATTTTAAAATTAAAGCTTTAATTAATAAAAAAAAAAAAATAAAATAAAATATTATAAACAATAAATTTAATACTATTTTTTTTATTATATTTAACTTTTTAAAACTTAAATTAATAAAATTTTTAATAAAAGTAATAGTTTTAAAAATATATTTATAAAAACTAGAAAATATTTAATATTTTTATTTTAATTATATTAAAAATTAAATATTTTAATTTAAATTTTTAAAACTATTTTTATTGTTATAAAAGTTGCAATTAATATTAAGTTATTATTAAATATAAAATTTAATATAAAAAATAATATTTTTAAATTAAAGTTAAAAAAAGTTTGTTATATTTTAATATATTAAATTAAAATATAATTTTATTATATTAAATTATAAAAACTATATTATAATTATAAATATATAAATTAAAAATAAAAATTATAATTAAATAAATAAATAAATAATAATAATAAATTATTAATATAAAATAATAGTTTTAAAATATAAATATATTTTAAATTTAAAAAAATATATTAATAAATAAAAATATAAATTAATTATTAATAAATTAATATTAGTTATATTGTTT